>JBAMDN010000276.1:0-25710 GCA_037074945.1 Tetracladium marchalianum
CTTCTTCTTGTCCTCTCTCTCTCTCTCTCTCTCTCTCTCTCTCCAGCTGGCTTCACCACTCATCCACGATAGCCTGTTGATTGGTCAATTGATGGCCATCCAGATTGGGGATTTGTACTTACAGATAGCTGAGAAAATATGTTGTTGTAGGTTTCAGGTGGATATGGGTATCGTCCCATCGCACATTCGATGATACTCAACCCTAATGACCAAATATCACTCTGAACACTGTATGTTCCACCTCCTGCACCAGATTGTGACATTCCTCCTCCACTGATTCTTTCTGGGGCCATATACGATTGGCATCCAATATTTGTCTTTGCGATACTGGCCACAAGATTGCCAGAAACACCGAAATCACAGATCTTGACCTGACCCTTGGTGTTAACCAAGATATTCGTTGGCTTGACATCACGATGAATGATATTGTGGTCGTCCTTCAACGTCTTCAATCCTTGTACAGTTGCGTATGTGATCTTCTTGAGCACATTTTCAGGAATTCCATCTCCATAGATCTTATCGATCGATCCTCCGTCCATGAACTCTATGCAGATATACACGGCACCTTCCTGAAAGAAGGCACCATAAAAGTCGATGATATACGGACTCAGACACCTATGTAAAATATCCAATTCCATAATGATGGCCGCAAACTTCGCTTCGTCCAACTCAAGTCGGATTTCTTTCATTGCCATAACCACGCCAGTGGTAGAACCACCTTTAGGCGAAGCTTCGACGGAATCAGAACCCTTATCAGATGTAGCAGACAGCGGTGAAGACGAGGACAGTTTGTTGCCAGCTAATCCCATCCCAGGTCTGCGTATCCTTGGCCTGGCATGACGGACTTTGTAGACTGTGCCGTAATTTCCTTTCCCCAACTCATCCAGAGTGTCTACCTCATCTAACGAAATGCTGAAGTTGCTGCCAGTGTTGAAGTCGATTCCATTGCCATGGATAGTCGCCTTGCCTGCAAACTTGAGGGTTCCATTCTTCGTGTCAACAAACTCAGAGTATTTCGCGAACAAGGATTCTGGCTTTCCATCTTGTGCTGGGGTGCCATTCGTGCTGGCTGGACCTGGTGAACCATTGTTTCCTGGAGAACCCGGGAGACCACCTGGTAAGCCCCCAGGCAGCTTTAGACCTCTTCGCGCGCTGAGTCCTCCGCCCATCTTTGGCATCACTGGGGCAGATACAGTATTTTGAGGTGAGGGACGCATATTTGGTGGGAGACGCAATCCAGTAGGAGGTCCCCCCGGACCAGTGAAGCCGCCTGGAGATGCGGGAGTAGTGACAGCCTGTCCAACTACTGGGCGTTGAGGTGGAGCGCCTTGTCGAGACAAGTGGAAGGCTCTCATCCTCGCCTCCATCGTTGCATTTAATTGGGGCGCTCCTCCTCTGCTATTTGGATGCTGTGGAGCGACTGGTCGGCGAGCATTTTGAAGCAGACCTAAGGATGTTGAAGATGGATTCATGGAGGCAACGGCCTCTCCTCCGTCTGGCCGTAAGGGCTGTAGTCGTGGGATATTGGGGGTTCCGTTCGTTCCATCTGAGATGGGGGATGTCGACTCAACCTCAGTGGTCTGCGAAGTCGGTGATTTTGTAGCAAAGTCGATCGAGTCTCCCGCTACCGTGGAGACGTGCTCTGGTGAAGTGGCCATTGTAGAGTTGTGTTGTGCTTCCTACACGAGGGGCATGAGCAGGAGGAGGTTTGTGGTTGATCGTGGAATCGTTTCTCGGGTTGATTAACCGTTCCCAACTACCTGGAGAAGTCGGGATTAGCCTCACCCTTTTCGCAGACGGACGTTGGAAAGAAAATAGGCTCACCTAACAATTGGAGAGTTTGCTCCGGTGTGTAGAGTCAAGTGCGGCTCAGTGGGGTGGTTACAAGGCGAGGAGAGGCATTCACGTTGTGGAAGGTTTGCTGACTGATGTGAAGCTCATGCAAAGGGAGGATTTGCAAGCAGATGAATGAGTCGTCTGAGGTCGAGAAGGGGCGTTTGCTACTATGGTTGATAGTGGCGAGCGAGGTACTGTCAAGAGCAGAATGATGCACCTGAAGATGGGATGCGGCCGTCTCTAGTTTCGTGGAATGGCGGGTGGAGAATGGCGACGAGAGCACGAGTTAGTCAGGTTCGGGAGGAGACAGCTGTTCTGCCAGCGAGAAGGATGAGGAGCGATCGTTTGTTGTGTCGTGTAGGCGGAGACTCTCGCCTTATCATTGAATTATGAGGTTCTTTCGGCAAGAAGAATCATGCAGCAACACTCCATATCCCAGGCACGACGAGTTCTTGCTGTCAAGCGAAATGTGAAGTTGCTATTGCTGGTGCTGGGTGTTGGGTGCTGGGTGCTATGACGTTCGTGGGAAGAATTGGCCTGGAGGGGTTCATGTGTGGCTACTGGACAACGGAGGGAATGGGCGGCCCTCCTGCGAATTCTGTGAGTGGCTGCATCCTAGAACTCGTCCTCCATTCTGCATGAGGGTGCATGCTGGACCGCATCATCTTATTGCTTTTCGGGGCTATGAATATCGTCGTACCTGGAACAATATCACAGGAGGCCAATGAAGGATCCGCGTGTCCAAGAATTGTGGTGATGGGATCTGCTCCGAGAGCATTCGGGGCAGCGGTGGAGAAGCCCTCATGTCGCATGTTGCGGCAGGAGTACATTTCACGCTTGGTGATTGATGAGCGATGGGAGCACAGTAAGGTAGGTACAGGAGGTGAAAAACGAGGTTTCCAAGATGTGGGAGATGAGGATTTGACAGATAGTGATTCCTGCAATTGTGGGATGAAGCCGATTGACTGCATGCAGAAAAACTTGATACTGCTGGAACACGGATATGTAGGTACACGAGGTACCGGCTAGCAAAGCAGAAGGTAGATGTAATGTACTCTGCAGAACACACAGTTCCTCTCAAAGACTCAAACCGAAAGGTGAGACAGCTGGCAGAGCTGTCTCAATCGTCTCCCCAGGACAATCCACGATTCTCGAGCAGTGGCGTTTCCTCGGCCATTCCAGGTGTGTTTTCTAAATCTCTTATCTATGACAATGCTCACATCACACATGATAGCAGTGCAGAAGATACCTATCAACTTCCTCTCTCTCTCCGTCCCGGAAGACACATCCTCCATGCGGCATGAACGTATAAGACTGTAGGACCTAAAACATCAACCTGATCACAGCCTATTTGTCCAGATGCTAGATGACGTTGGGGCTGTCCTGAGCATATGATGGCTCGTTCTACAGTCCAACACAACATCTATATTTATATGTGTTATCGATGCTAAGATGCCATCATTCGCTGGTCAAATTGGACAATTCGCATGCCCTTTCAACCGGTTTTCCCATTTGAGCAAAAGTTGTCTACCAAGTTTGGCTAAATGATCGCCCAACCTGCGTCTATTGCTGCTACTTTTGGTAGCTGAGATGTGAGAGATGTGAGAGATGTGAGAGAGACAGCGTGCCCAACCATCAGGGTGATGTGCCAAAGTTTATGTTGTTATGTTACAGTACGAAGTCTGCACAGCGAAGGTTTGGCCGGACTGTTCCCGTCTTTCGCGTCAAAGGTGACGGCAGATGAACAAAGCTAGAGGCGTCCAGTGGTGCTGTCGCTGTCCTTGCTTTCACCAGCCACAGTAGAGCACCGTCGCAGGCCCCACGGCCAAACAAAAAGCACGGGCGTGTGCATCATCGCCATCGCCATCGCCAAACGCCTTCACCCAATTCAGCCCTGAGGGCAGCCCACGTTTTCTCTATCAACCTCACTCCCGACCTCACTCCCACAACCACATCATCTCTTCCACGGTTGAGGACCGTTTAGCACCTCGTACCATCACCAGATCTTCTGCACATCCTCAAGCATGGGTTTCTTTACCACTCCTACCTCCTACCGACTGAATTCCCTTGTTGCTGGCAACGAATATGGCCCATCCGTCCCAACCAACTCCTTCGCGTCCTTTGCTCTGCTGAGCACGCGCAATGATCACAACTCACACCCCCCCTTGGGCCATCTGGTTCTCCTGGTATTCGAGGCTGTGATGGAAGTTGTCTGTGTTAGTTTGCCAGGATATATTGTCGCCAGGCAGGGCATGTTCGATGCAGACAAACAGAAGTTCTTGGCCAACTTGAACGTCGCGCTTTTTACGCCATGTCTGAGTAGGTGCTCATCTGTCTGTAAAGAGTGCGGGAAATGGAAATACTAATTGCCCGTAGTATTCACGAAACTAGCTTCCCAACTAAGTGCCGACAAGTTGTTAGAATTGGCAGTTATTCCCGTCATCTTTATCGTGCAGACCTTTGTCTCTTACCTCGTCTCTATTGCTGTCTCCAAAGGCTTTGGCTTCTCAAAGAGACCTGCAAACTTCGTCACTGCTATGGGTGTAAGTCTGCCATGATTTTTACTCGGAAGGTATTAACATTCCCAGGTGTTCGGAAACTCAAACTCGCTTCCAATCTCTCTCGTCATTTCGCTCGCACAAACTCTGAAGGGATTACATTGGGACAAGATTCCCGGCGATAATGATGATGAGGTTGCAGCGCGTGGTATTCTCTACTTGCTGATTTTCCAACAATTGGGGCAACTTGTCAGATGGAGTTGGGGATATCATGTCTTGCTAGCACCACCTTCAAGTTACGAGGAAGATACTGGGGATCTCGAGGAAGGAAGATACAGGGACGAACCAGACTTGATTCAAGGACTCGACGGTAACGGTGATTCTCGCAGCTCTTCCGAGAACGGACAGGAGGATTCAAATATATCATTTGAGTCTGGCGGTCGCACTCCTGTGACCACTGCTACTTATGATGGATCATACCCTTCAGATGATGAGGACGCAGCCGCAGCTAAGAAGAGACTACTATCAGCAACACCCACCAACGGCAATGTAGTCCTTCCTGAAAACGACCACTTGGATATCACCTCATTCCCCCGCATTCGAAGCAACACACAAGAGGCGGAAAGAGAAATTCCCAGTGGTATTCGAGGCGTCATCCCAAGAGCAATTCTTCGCACCAAGAACGGAATTCGTTATGTCAAAGGCAAGATCAGCACTGCGGCGACGAAGTCTTTCCAGAGACTCCCAGTTCCAGTTCAACACGTTTTCTTCAAGATATATCTCTTCTTCGGTCGCTTCTTCAATGGTCTTTGGGAATTCATGAACCCTCCCCTATGGGCCATGTTACTCGCCGTCATCGTAGCTTCAATTCCCAAACTTCAACGTCTGTTCTTCGAAGATGGAAACTTCCTCTCTAACTCCGTCACCCGAGCTGTTTCCCAATCCGGTGGTGTTGCGGTTCCCTTAATCCTGGTTGTCCTCGGCGCAAACCTCGCACGCAACACCCTCCCCCAAGAATCTCTTGACGAAAACTCGGAAGAAAACAAAATCGGCTCCAAGCTTTTGATTGCATCCTTGATCTCGCGTATGCTTCTCCCAACCATCGTCATGGCACCTATGCTCGCTCTCGCCGCTAAATACGTTCCCGTTTCCATCCTGGACGATCCAATTTTCGTCATCGTCTGTTTCTTGCTTACTGGTGCACCGAGTGCTTTGCAATTGGCCCAGATTTGCCAGATCAATGGTGTTTATGAGGGTGTGATGAGTAAATTGCTTTTCCAGAGCTACGTTATTTGGTATGTATTCCCAACCTTAGTCTCAACCAACTTTAAACCCCCAAACTTGACAAAAAAACAAATACCACACCTTTCAACATAGAAACAAAGGTTTGCTAATAGAACTCAACAGGATTCTTCCATCAACACTCATTCTCGTCATGTGCGCTCTCGAGGTCGTCGAATGGGCTGCATTGTAAAAAGTAAAAACAAATCAACGAAAAAATAACTCCGAGCAGAGGAACAACTGCAGTAAACCTACCTCACACTTTTTTTTCCTTTTTTTTTCTCTTTTCTTTTTTGTAAATTTGTCCCCCCAAAGTCGAACCAAGAAAGAAGAATCGCAATATGGGATGGGATTATTGTGTATTTATAGTTTAGCGGGAGTTTTATCTTTTGATCTGGGATTGACTTCTCTGGCATGGTCACAAAAATTTTCATATTTCATAAATACCAATTTTTAAGCAGATCGTCTTTCTTTCTGCCTGTGTTCTTTTCTTCGAGCCTGAGTCTCTCGGTGCTTTTCTATGTCATGGACCATGGATGAGAAAGAAAAAAAAAGTTGATCTAAGAAGACTAATTGTGCGAGTTTATTTATGATGGTGATGTTGACCTTGTATGCACAGTAAGTACCTCCTAGTAAACAAAGCAGACACTAAACCAGGTTTTCTCAACACCCGAAAGTAACGGAAATATAAAACCAGATTATTACAGCTGGTAAAGTCAAGTAAATTTGTTATTATCTAGCGGCCGATTAAGAATGTGTTACAATAATCAGGCCTAGGTAGATCAACAAAAGCTACCTACCTATGTAGGTAATGTCAAGCGGGAAGAGAATTTGGGTAATATACAGTGTGACTGTGTGGGAGGAGAGATAGATGTCTTGGACGTGAGGTTTAACCACGATATTTTCCGCTTGCTCGCTTATCACTTATCTTCTTTTCTTCCATTCTTTCTTTCTTTCATTCTTCTTTGCTGTTACACCTGGGTAGGTATGGATGAGTTGATTGGATGACTCTTCATATAATACACTCATTATTAAACGCTAAATGTGGGATATATTTAAATGTGATGACTTTATGAAGCTAGGTAGGTAGATGTCAACTTTTTGAGGGTGGTTATTCCAACCTCTGTTTTATTTGAAGCAGATCACTCTTTTGGTAGGCACGCTTGACATTTTGATGTTGTCCGTATTTTAAAATTCTGGGTATTCTACATCCTTTTCAGCCATCGCTTTTGGTTTTTAGGTTTTTGACTTTTGTTCCTCCTGCTCTTCTTCTTCGCCATCCTGCTCAACCATGTTAAAATTACAATCACAAAGTACTCTCATCTCTCCAAGTCTCTCTCCGCCTTCCTTGTTACAATTTGCCATCCCACTGCTTCATGTATTCGGTCAGTTTTATGTTGTTCAATCATACAATCTTTCCTTTCTTTATTCCTTCATTCGTTCAGTCAGTCAATCAGTCAAACATTTCATTTTTACTTCCTTCCCCACCCGAACAATCGACGAGGGAGACTTCATGGGAGAGTGAGCGAGTTGGGTTTTTGCATTTTGCGTATTTGCGATCTAAATCTTTGCATTTGATGTGTGATATTTTGAAGGAGGAGAGTTGACGCGTGTAGTTGAGAGGCTCCCCGAGGCGAAGTAGAGATTTTCGAGGAGGGGTTTGGACTTAGACCTGAGTAAGTTGAGGTTTGAGCCTGGGTTTCGGGGGTGAGGGTCGAGTTAGTTGAGCTCAGAGAGGAGAAAACTTTGAAGATCTGTATTGAAGATCTGTATTGTAAACGCAATTTTTGGTAAATAATGGGTGGGTTTAATGTGATTGATGATTATGGATGGTTGGGAAGCGGGTGATAATGTCGATCCTGTGAATGAGAGAGAGAGAAGATCAGCACTTCTTCGTTTCCAGAGTGTTCAGTGAGATTGATTGCCGGGTGGGAGAGGGGCGCCTGCTGATTGAAAGAGAGTATGAGAAGACCTACTGGAGTATTTCTATTACACTGTAAATAATAACCCTGCAAGACCGTTGTTGAACTTGCTTGAATGGGTTCATTCCACGCGGTGGAGTATTGGTTCACATAACTGGTTGTCATATCTGGATGATCCAGAGATGTGTATACAGGCCATGTACTCGGTATAACTGGAAAAAAAAGAGTTATGTCAGCCAACTTCCAATATCACACCTTCATAATCCTAGAATAGTTTGAGCAAAACTCACATTGTTCAAACCCTCCCTCAACCTGCCCACCGGCATACTGAACCGTTCCATTGGAAACATCGCCATACCCACCAACACCAACATAATCCGCATACCCCGCCTGACTCACCATAGAGGAAGCAGGCGTCATCATATTATCCCAATCCTCCGCGTAACTCACATCCAAAGCACCAACTTTCTCATCAACATTCCACTCCACTCCCATCGCCGGCGACCCAGCCGTAGCAAACCACGAATTCTCGGACATCTGTCCATCAGATTGAGATGAGATATCCGTTTGGTCGCGTGAGCCCGATCCCGTGATCAGCGATTTTTGGGAGAAGTAATCGTCTTGGTGGTGTTGATGATGATGGTGAAGGGTATTTTGGCTATGTTGTTGTTGTTGTTGTTGTTGCTGCTGGTGTTGTGTTGATGATCCAGGTAGTGAAGCAGGAGCAGATTTCGGTTCTGGGCTGTTGCAGTTGCTTTTCTCTTTCTGATCTTTCTTCTGGACGCGTTGGGATCGTTGCTCGCGACGGAAACTCTTCATAGCTGCTGAGCGGACGATTTTCTTATGACGTTTCTTTTCGCATTCGGAGAGGCCATTGGCGCTGATATTGACGAATTCGAGATTTTGTGTTGGGTTTGGGGGAGGGGAAGTAGCTGTCTTGATTTTGCCGTGATTGCTGTTGTTGAATTCGGACATCTTGTTTGCTTGTTATTTGAGGGGTTTGTCTGAGGTTGATTTCGTCTCTCTTCTTTTTTGATGAGTTTGAAGATTAAATGCTACCTTGTCTTCTCTGCACAACACCATTGCAGGCATCCCTGCCTTCATACTTATGTCCATTTTGGAAGAGAGAGGGATAAAAAAATCAGGACTCGAATGTCAAGCCACCAGTTGATCTCACAACTCCGCCTCCCATGTTGGAGGGTGAGCAATCGAGACTAAATCGGTGTTAACTTGACCGCCACGGTAACTACGTTGAGGTGTCCGTGATCAGGTTAGATGGTTTGGAATTATGCTTCAATTTCGACATCTAGATCGTCTGTTCGCCTATATCCGGATTTCTTTGGGGTACCCCGGGACCTTTGTAATCTGCCTCCATGCATATGCTCGAGTGTGATTCGATCAAGCTTGATGGTAGCCATGGCGGGGTTGGCCTTAGTAGACAGGTTTCTTGCAGAGACGAGATATTGACCCTGGAGTCTCTGTACTCTATTGCTAGAGAGCAGTAAGATTCAAGACATGTTATGGTGTGCTTTTCCCCATTTTGGTTAGTTCCCTCTCACACATATCTGGGTTCGTCAAACCGACATCCGAAGTTTACCCGACTATGCGCAAGTCATAATTGGCTATTCTGGCTAAAAGGCCCAATCAAACGATATGATTTTGACGCCATGCTGACATGGTCGTCTAAAAATATGGAAGGGGTTTCCCGTTATAAGGCTAGTTCGACATAAACGAGTTCTCGCCGAGTTGTGAGTTGTGAGCTTGTATCTGTTGGCAATGTTAATGTTTAACGCTATTTGCTGACCTAAATGAGGTGGTGTCATGGCAACTTTACCGAAACTCTACCGATACCATTTATCCAATGGTAATGGCACATCTGTGTTGTCCAGATGATAGGTACTGTAACTTCGCATCCCGCGCTGTTACCCCAAAGAATTCCCTCCGAATCCCGAACACAAGGAACAGTTGAGTGACGTGGGCTGATCTGTAAGGAAGAGAAGACTTTAGGCGTGAAATAGTAATCAATCATAGACAGCAGATACAAGCCGCAATGATGTATCAAGTCAGCTCATTTGGGGTCGGAAATTGGCATCTGTACTGTACAAGTGATATCAGGACGGAACCACAACCTTATTAGCTGGCCTGCATAGGGCTGAGATGCAAATGCTAACATGACTGCTTTCTCCATTCCCTTCTCGCGTTCCGCTCTTTGTCTAAGTACAATCAAGGACGCCGAGTACGCGTCTAACTGTCTATCTTTCGTTGCGTGTAGGCATGCTTGCTGACCCGGTGATGAATAGGGAATTTTGTAGCGAGATTCGGTTTCAACGGATTATCTCTATGAATCAGAATTTTAAAATTAGAATATCACAAGCACATCTGTCTGTGTAAATGTTGCATGTTGGGCAAATTCGCAATGCCAAATTTCGACATGCTCGCTCCGAGGAACAAAACTGACAAGTAAGCACGGGTGGATAGAAGAACGCGGATTCAATTCCGAATTGAAAGTCCGTAAATCCAGAGAACATAGCGCATTTAGAGAACTTACGTCATCTTCATGTTAAACATATCGAAGCAAAACGGTCAAAATATTGTTGCCTGCTCAGCCAGGTCCAAAGTCCGCGTTGCCAAGGCCGCAAGATCAGTGAATACTCCGACGGCTTTCGGACATTGTAGTCGTGTCCAACACCAAACAATAAAAAATCCGATTGTGATAATGGCGATAATAACTTCAGAAACGACAACCTGGTGAGAATTATCGAACAAGTCCGAATCTCGATGCCCCTTTGTGGGTTTACGAGGAACTAACAAGCACACAAACATTATGAAGGAGCGGATATGCACAGCACCAAAAACAGGGGTAACGGGGGCAGTTTTTACATTTCCATCTGCTGGAGTGAACATGAATGCCGGATGACTATTGGAAGCGAATACGGTACCAAGGGAAGTAGGTATCGCCGATTCGGGGATGGTCTCTGACAATTATCGCCGATCAAGCAATGAGGGCAGTCGGATACATCACAAGTAGAATGACGCGAGGCATCCGTGAGATCGGAACAAGAACATAAGCAACGAAGCATGAGACAGCTGAAAAACCAACGGAAATTATCCATCTTCAACGGCCATACACCCGGTCGCTATAAAGATTGTCTGCTTCACACAAGACTTTGATTCCAAATGAAAAGATGGCAGAAGAAAGGAATGTGAATGCACGCAGATCGAGAACGAAGATAGCGGCAAGCTTCAGCGAAAAAGCAGAGTCAACTTTGACTAAAACAACTCAAAACAACTCACTAAAAGACAACTCCTCACATTTTTTGGGGCTCGCAAACAATATGTTGGGGAATTGCTACTTTCAATATAGACCAAAGCACCGAGCCACACACGGACTCAATCAAAGTTGCATTGCAAGACTGACACCTCTTTGTACAGGGTTTCCTTGTGAAATTTCAACGTGCTTGGACCTGCATGGAAGTGTTGAGAGATCGAAAATTCGTTCGAGTCGTCCACACTGCTTGCCATCCCTTAAATCGGGATTTGGACCATGCGCCCTGCCCTCGGATTTGGTAGTCGTCAGCTTAGTTACCACCCGGCAATATATCATTCGAAAGCTTCTTCCCGTCTTCACATCCTTGTGAGAAGCCACATGAAGAACAGTTGCATCGGGTAAGAGTATACGAAGAGGAACTGGGTCCTTATGCTCTTCTGTGATCTTGCGACTGTCTGCATCGTACCTCTCCCCTCACTTGCGTTTTCGGGAAGCAGAACATACTTCAGCGATCGCAACTAGCCAAATGTTAGCAAACCACCCGTATGGATCTCACCACGCATAACTTACGAGGAACAGAGCATTAGCGAGGAATGTGTAGGTGAATGCTGCCCATCCAATCCAACCGCCGGTGCCCTGGCCACCACTGACGATCTGACTGATGACAATAGTGACGATGACGCCGACAAATTTGTACCCGGAATATGCAATCAAATCAAGCAGTTGCGATTCGTTCGAGATAGATAGTAAATAGCTTCCGAGCTTCAAAAGAAGAATTTCGAATGCCACGGTGACGAAACAGTAAGTGGCAGTCACACCAAGCAACTCAGGCTTGAACTGTCCCCTAATTCCAGCTATGGATGTAGCGAGGAGAATGTAAGTGACGAGAGCCATAAGCGGAATGTACATGTCAGGACTGTTTAAATCATCTCTCGGCGGTAAAAACCATCCCTCTTGTCCATTTGGTCCCACTGACTGCTTTCGCGACCATGGCTTATGTCTCCAGGGGAAGAGGACAAGGAATAATTTGTTGACGACATAACCATTTGAGACGTTGAAATAATGCTTCAGCGCAGAAACGTTGACATATCGGTTGAACTGAGCCACAAATTAGCCACCGAGTTGACGCAACCAGGGAGAGTGTATGCCTACGTTCTGCTCCATGTATTCTGTGCCATGCTTCAAAGCAGTCTGCCCAACTTGAAAGCCCATTTGGGCAGTAGGATCTGTCATAAAACCCCCATATGCGCCGAAAGCATTATTACCTGCTGGTGGAGGGTGAGACTGATATGGATTACCGTAGCCAGATTGCTGGTGCTGCTGGGGCACGGGAGGAGGTGGTGATCGAAGCTGGGGAACCGTCGAGACATGCTGAGGAACTGGATGATGGAGAGGAGGTGACATCGCTTGGGGAATGTGCCCGTAATTATTTCGCTGCATCTTTGCGGATTTCGATTTGTGAAGCAATGATTTTGTTGCTTTGCGCAGGGTACTGGGAAGGATTTGGAGAAGTGTAGGCAGGCTAGTCGTTGCCACAAACAGATATATCTGTCTTGTATCTGAAGCTTGCTGGCGAAGTAAGTGCGGCTGCGGCTCACCAACACTTGTGAATCTCCCAGAGATGATTAAAGTTTAACCGTAATTAGCAGTAAGCCGCCACTTCCCCGATGCTTGGCATCAAGCCTGGTCGGGTCGGAGCATTTATTATCTGATGCCACAATCCCCATGAGCTTCTGCAACCTTCCAGCATTTCAGTGAACCGCCAAATTCAAGATGTTGGATACTTTTGAAATTCTCACGACTTCTGGTGTTGTGCTATGGTCCAGATCTTATGCGCCAGTCAGTCCATCAGTTATCAATAGTCTCATCACCAATGTCTTCATCGAGGAGCGCACATTGCCAGGTGGTGGGTTGGGCGAGGATGTCTCCTGCGCCGATAATCCTCCATACAAACACGAGCAACATACGGTGAAATGGACAACATCTAAGGAGTTAGGTCTCATATTTGTGGTGCGTGTAAACTCGAGATGGCGCGAAGAGAATTGCCCCTCCTTTGATTGTTCTTTCTAATTCGCAAGTGTTCCAGGCCGTCTATCGTTCCCTCCTGCATCTTTCGTGGATTGATAAACTTGTGGATAATATAAAGACTATTTTCGTGGATCTTTACGGCGACCAGCTGAAAAAGCCAAATACTACCATCGTGGTGTGCCACTTTGATGAGTACTTTGACCAGCAAATACAAAAGCTTGAAAAGACGGCGTTGAATACGGATACGAGAGCTGCAGAATCAGCTGCGTTGGTAGAGAAAGCTCCTCCTTCAGCCTCAGATCCTTTTAGCGATGACCCTCCTTCACTGCCCGGGCTACTTTCTAGAGGTACATATATGAGCATTCAAACTTGCAAGGTCCTGTGACTAACCGATCTGCGACAGGCGCATCCAAGACCAATTATCGAGATCTAACATCGGACTCCCCAGTGACATCGGACAATTCTCGCCCAAGCACACCAGTAAGCCATATCTTGACTGGGAAAGCTGGGCCAGGAGGGAAAGGATCAAGACGAGCCAGGAAAGCGGCCAACTTCACTTCTGCTCCCGCCTCGTCTGGAGACGAGTCATCAGCAAAGAAGAAGCGAGCCGGAAAGGCAAATGCGCCAAAGAAGGGGAGAAAGTGGGATGCAGATGGACTGGCAGATGAGGATAGTGATACACCGTTGGATTATTCTGCTCCGGCAAATGGCGCTACATCAGACGAGGACAAGCCGAGTGCGCTAGAGGAGGTTGACCAAGACTCATGGGGATCAAAGACAAGCAAGGGTCAGTTTGTGTTGAAAGATTTGGATGACCAGGTCAATTCTATCCTGGAGTCGGCAAATGCGAAGAAGGCAGAGGCGACGACATCAACAGGTTTACTGGGATCTGGAATGAGTGCGATTGGAGGGCTGTTCAGAAATGTAGTAGGTGGAAAGACCTTGACCAAGGAGGATTTGGATAAGGCTATGAAAGGAATGGAGGAGCACTTGCTCAAGAAGAATGTTGCCCGAGAAGCGACCATTCGACTATGTGAAGGTGTCGAGAGAATTAATTGGAGTGAAGACTGGAAGCTTTGAAAGTAAGTACGAATTACTTGATCCCAAATAACATGACTAACTTGCCCAGGTGTCCAAGCGAGAATCACAACCGCCATGGAGTCTTCTCTAAGGAAGATCCTCACACCAACATCCTCCCTCGACCTCCTCCGCGAAATCGACGCGATTTCGAAACCCTCGTCCCTCTCTCTCCAGAAAAAGCGACCATACGTCATGTCAATCGTCGGTGTGAACGGTGTTGGTAAATCTACCAACCTCTCAAAGATCTGTTTCTTCCTCCTCCAAAACAAATACAAAGTCCTCGTCGTAGCATGCGATACCTTCCGATCCGGAGCCGTGGAACAGTTGGCAGTTCACGTGCGTAACTTGAAAGAACTTACTGCCAGAGAAGGTGGTGAGGTGCAATTGTATGAAAAGGGATATGGAAAGGATGCTGCGAACGTTGCTAAGGATGCGGTCACTTATGCATCGCAAATCGGGTATGATGTTGTATTGATTGATACTGCTGGGCGACGACACAATGATCAGGTAAGATCTGCCACCACGTCGCCTCCACACACATTTAACATGACAATAGCGTCTAATGTCCTCCCTCGAAAAATTTGCTAAATACGCACAACCCGATAAGATCCTCATGGTTGGCGAAGTAAGTTCCCTCCTCTGCCACTAAGCCCCTCCAATCACTAACAACCCATCAAGGCACTCGTAGGAACAGACTCCGTAGCACAAGCTCGCAATTTCAACGCCGCATTCGGTGCAGGTCGTCAATTAGATGGTTTTATTATCTCTAAATGCGACACAGTGGGCGACATGGTTGGAACACTCGTCAGTATGGTGCATGCCACGAATGTGCCTGTGTTGTTCGTTGGCGTAGGTCAGCATTACAGCGATCTGAGGAACTTGTCGGTTAAGTGGGCAGTGGAAAAACTTCTCAGTAGTAACTAAATTACAATCATAATGTTTTTGAAAGTTGGCTTCTGCTTGCGAATCATATGCAAAGTCTCATTGTATAGTTCGTCGGTGAAGCTGGGATGGTTACGATGCTTACTGGCTCTGCATTCGTGATGTTGTACTACGGACAACATGTGACATTAGCAAGTAGAAAACTCTACGCGAGAATTTACGCGATACCTCGAAGTTAAAAGATCTCATTCTCGTCTCAATTTCCTACATATCAACGCTGAAAAACTCATCATACACTCTATGCTCTCTCTCACCTCCAAAAATCACAACCTCGCCCTCCCCACCCCCAAATCAGCCCAGTCGCTCCTCCCAAACTCAACATACTCTCCACCGTTCAACCACAACACTTTCTCACCACTCTTGGCCACCTTATCCGGATCAACTCCCTCCTCTCTCAGCGGTACTTTATTCTGTTTGTTATTATGAATCGGCGTCATCTGATGCACGATACGAATGAAGATAGGAACGGCGTATTTCGGGAGATGAGTTTTGGCGTGGCTGTTTTTCCGTTTTCGTTAATAGGACTTTCCGGGGTAGTAAAATTTGGTTAAGAGGTGAAAGGGAAAGGAAAGAGAGGAGAAGATATGAGAGAGAGACATGGGAGTAGGAAAGAGGGACTTACAGCAAAAACCTCCTGAAATCAAAACTCTGTCTCGCGCTGGGTTCGATATAAAGCGCCACACAACCAGCACGCCCATCGGTATTCGGCAACAAAACACCATAAACATTCGCTTCCACCACGCCTTCGAACTTACCCAATACCTCCGCCACCTCGGCCGTGCTGATATTCTCTCCTTTCCATCTATACGTATCACCCAAGCGATCCTTAAAGTACCATCTCCCATCACCATCTCTAGCGAGCGCATCTCCAGATCGGAACCATAAATCTCCCTTCCTAAAAACATCCCGCTCGAATTTTTTCGCCGTGGCACTCTCGTTGTTAAAATAGCCTCCGAACGCTTTGGTGCTCGGGACCTGTACGATAATCTCACCACCAACTTCATAAGATTGACGAATGGCAAACCCGGTCTTCGCGTCTCTAGCGATGGCACCAGTATCCTGCTCGACTAACACGGGCACAAAAACATCTCTATTCGTCCACCGTCTCAGCAGGCCATGATGACCTACCGCACCCTTTAAATACCCATTCCGACTATAGTTCATCAGACTGAGCACGCCCTCGCTCGAGTTGAAGAATTCGCCTACTTCGGCGACATTGAAACGTTCTTGGAATTTCGTCCACACGTCGGGGCGGAGGCCGTTGCCGTACATGCAGCGGACATTGTGGGCTTTGTCGAGGGGACCAGGAGGAGCGGCGAGGAGATAGCGTGCCGTTTCGCCGACGTAGATGAAATGAGTTGCTCGCGAGTCGTGGATGTCGGACCAGAAATTTGTGGTGCTGAATTTGCGGCCGATGCAGAGCGTTGAGCCGGACATTAGTTGTGACATACCGGTTACACCCTGAATTGGTTAGTTGGGGGTGATGGGCAAAAGATTGGGAGGTGATGCTTACGCCTGTTCCGTGGTACAGAGGCACTGTTGTGAAGTTAGACGATGGTCAGAGATGAAAGCATAATGCTCTAATGATATAGCGAAAGCGCAAAGGGAGTATATCGGAGTCAATACTTACTGCAGTCATACCACCGATCCTCATCTACCGTTTTCGTGGAACCAGCATCTCGCTAACAACACTTCAGTAAACGAATTCGAAACTCATAGCCAAGGGATGGCTTCATACCGAAATACCAGCCATAAACCCACGATCAACCTGAAACGGACAACCCTTTGGCATACCCGTTGTTCCACTATCACATCTCTATCAGCAAGACCATCCAACCAAACCACTAATCAAAAACGAAAAAAAACGAACCTAGTAAAGAACATAGACATAGGCCAATCCCCTCTGACCGGATTTCGATGCTCATCGCCGGGTCTCTCCGCTCTCAAACGCTTGATATCACCTTTCAACACCTGATCAAGAACCACAATCTTCATGCCCAACTCTCCTTCTATGAACGCTCTCTCATCGTTGATTCTCTTCCGAAAATCTTGTTCTTCATCTACGAGCAATAGCTTTGCTCGCGGCACTCCGAGACAATGCGTCAATGCCTTTCCAGCTAGGTTATAATTGATCACTGACCAACTGATCAGCACACAATTCAACTCCCAAATAACATTCATCTTTAAAGCACCTCTTGAACCAAGTTCAGGAATAGAAAGAAAGAAAGAAAGAAAGAAAGAAAGAAAAAAGAGAACTCACTAGCCGGCGCAGCGCCCACAGCCCAAAGTCCCAACCAGGCAAAGACAAATTCGGGGGAATTCCCCAGATAAAACGCCACATAATCACCTGGCTTCACACCCATTTTCAAGAACCAATTCGCGTAGCGGTGGACATGATTGTACGTTTCAGTCCAAGTGTACGTGCCGGTGCGACTCCACAGACATTCTGCTTCCCCGCGACGGAGAGCTGAACGCTCGAAGAGGTAGTAGAGGGATTGATGGTTGGTTTTTACTTTTTTCGGGAATTAGTTTGGAAAATAGCGATCGATGGGTTGAATTTGCATTTTTGAATTCGTGATATGAGAAATGAAATTAAAGATAGGGTGAACAAAGGTAGGTCAGAACACATACCAGCTTCCCCCCAAAGCATCATCGCCTTCCTTGCAATCCTCAATTCACTCAAATCTTTTCTCAGTGCATATTTAGCATCGAGATATGTCGCTGCTGCTCCCGTGAGAGCGGCTGCCGCTACTAAAGTGGCCATCTTTGATCAGTTCTTCTTCTTCTTCTTCTTGTATTTGCTGGGCATTTGCTTAAAAATTTGATCGGTTGTACTGTCTCTCTCTGTGTGTATTTACTGTATTTTGTTTGATTTTATGAAATGAAAGAGAGAAGGACGAGTGGATGAGACGAATGTAAGTGAGGGAGAGTGAATGAAGCTCATCTCCCTCAAGACCTGGGGTCTGTCGTGATGGGGACTATATGGGTACAAGCTCCTTGGCGCGGGGTACAGTACAATGCAGAAGGGGGATGGATGACCCAGGAAATCGGGAGGAGGGACTCACCAAGGGAAGCCATCTCTTTCCAATCCTATCCGTCGTTACTCTTCAATCTCAAATTTTCAGAGAAAGATAAAAGTTGAAGTTGGGAGATGAGACAGATAAGTCTGAGAAAGTGAATGGAATGACTAGTTTCATCTTTCACTTGTCTTGCATGTCGGCAAAAAATCATGGCAATTGAGACCAAAGGTCTGGGGCCGAGGTATTTCCCCAGATTTTCGGGAACCTAGAGGATGGTGTGGTGTGATTGGTTGAGGGAGGGCAGCTCTCGGTTATGGTGGAAGACGAGATGGAAAATCAAAACATTGTAAGAGGTTGAAGAAGAATCAGCATTGATGGAGAGACCTGTCTTCATCCTTCATCTGATGAGGTTTAAATCACAATAAATGGAAAATCCGAGCGCAGAGTGTCGATGTTTAGATGGTAACTTAAATCAATCCATTATCATTACAACCAGGCACCTAAATCCCCGAATCCCATCCAACCCTCCCCATCCATCGTAAAATTAAGTATACAAATTAGACTCTCTTCCAGTCAATTCAATACTCGTTCCAACCCATACTCCCCAAATACTAATAATTCTTCGGTGGCAAGACCTCCAAAACACCCACGCCCGAGATAGTATTCTCATCAGCGACCTTACTCGTAACACCATCCGCTGTGCTCAACACAACATAAACCTGACCGGACGGTGGCAACTTTCCACCGCCCCCCACAGGAATAGTATCAATCTTATAATCCTTATCCGTACTCGTCACTCTAACCTTAACATAATACGTATCTAGTCCCGAAAAGAACACCGCATAAACCGGTGTATCCTTCCCTGTAACAAACTCGCCCTTGACAGCATTCACATACGCATTCGTAAACGTGACGGGCGATTGGCCAGCTGTGTATGGATACCGGGATGGTTCCAAGACCAAAGGTGGAAATGCTTGAAATGGCAATTTATCGTCAGCCGGAGAGAAAGAGGTGATGAATTGTGCGGCGAGGGAGAAGACTTGGTTGAAATCTAGGGGAGGTGTCGAAGGGTTTGGGGAAGGGAGATTGTTTGAGGGAGGCGCGGATGTAAGAGGAGTGACGCGCTTCGACTGTCAAGATGGAGCCGGCGACAGTGAGGTAGGATTTTTCTACGATGGCGGCGGCGGCACCGAGGTAGGCGGATACACCGACGCCTTCGAGCACTGAGGCGAGGGAGATGAAGGCTTTGGCGTCTTTGAGGGGGCCGAACTTGTACATCGCTTCAGAAACGGGTTTGGCGGGGACGGCTTTGATGGCGTCGGAGAGGGTTTTGACGTGGACCTGGGTGTTGTGTTAATGATTGTTGATGTGGTGGTGAGGAAGACGGGGTCTTACTTGTTCATCGTAGTAAATTTCTTTTAGATTGGCGTAAAAGGGGTCAGGGAAGCCAGCGGCGACAAAATCGGCTTGGGTGAAGTTCGCTAGACCTTCTTGGTAGAACCTGCGTTCGAGATATTCGAGAGTGAGTGCATAGTTGAGAATGGCAACGTCACCTCCCGGAGGAGCGTTGTAATTGAGGGAACTTCTTGGAGCAGGAGCAGCTAAGATAAGACTGGAGCCAATGGTTATGGCTGAGAGAATTGAGTAACGCATTGTGAAGGAGGTGTATAGCGATGAGAGAGGAGGGTATCAGATAAGAAGATGGATTGGGTGAAGAAGAGGTGCTCAGAAACACAATGGGATGTCACTTTATATACTACTCCAAAGGAACAAATAGACAAGCTCGAGCACGTTCCTGACCAGACTCATTCTCAGAAAATGCGGGGGATCAACAACACTTGCTGCGGCCTAGATGCTGACAGCAGAGCCCACTTCCTTCTCGAGGACGCCAGCATGGAAATCTCACGATAGCAGTGGTCAACAAACACCTGGATGTCTGGTCATCCGACCGTAGTGCGTTGTGCAATACCCTCACCCCTTGGCCGACATCACAAATATATCTTACTAGCCAGGGCTATGGGGGAGATTTGTATTTCAAAGTGCCTGATCTAAGAAAACCTTGCTTGGAGAACACCAAAAGAATTCCATCTCCCTTCAATATGAACATCATAATGGACTTTCCCCTTGACTACTTCGGGGAATTTACAAGACATTCTTCAATGTGAAACCCGTTTAGAAAGCAAAATATACACAATTCGAGCACCCGCGAACTTCTAGCTGCAAACCGTAGATCATGACCACGCTGAGCTGGAGATCCCACCAAACAGAACGAAACAAAAAAAACACAAGCATTGCAAATCATAACAAGCTAGAATCGCATGGGGAAATGAGCTTCACTGAAGCTCCAAAGACAAAGTCATTGTGGCGCGAGCTAGAGCACCGGATGGCTTCATCCCTTTGTTGCCGGGAGAGGTGAGATCCGATGGTGGTGACATACTCCATGCCAAGACCACAGATAATTACAGCAGATCCAAACCTGTAATCAACTCACGCAATCGCGCGTTGTAGAACGTATCTATTTCTCGGATAGAGAGAAATGGATATGTTACGACCGAGTTTTCAAGCTTAGTTGTAGGCTTATTGGTACAGTTTTGTTGCTTTCAGTACTGTACTAGGTAATCCGACTCTCAGATAGTCTTCAAAAATAGGGCCCAGTTTCTGGCTTGCACACGAAATTGCTACATGCTAATAATAAACAACCCGCGCAAATTTGTTCGTAAGCTCGCGCAAGAGTCGCTTTGGAATTGCATTCAACGGTGCTAGTCTGCTACGCATGATGTTTTCTAGTTTTCATGGGCATCATTTGAGAGAAAGTAATTTTCAATGACTCACCTTTTAGACAAACACAAGAAGCAGGAATACCACTTTCAACCTGCTTTAAGTTGAAGGCACTGGTGGACTAGTAGTCAGGTGGGCAGAATTTATAATGAACAACAGAGATATCTTGAGGAAGGGAATCGCAATCTGCACATGCGAATACGTACAGTGCATTATACAGTCTCCATGTATCTCCGCACCTCCCTATTGAATATTAGCATGTCATCACGGCAATTGAACTCTTGAGCTGAGCGAGGGGGCCATACCAATCCGTCACGGCCTCATCCCATATTCTGATCTCATGTTCTCTTGTTCCGCCAAAATGTTCTACAAATTCATCACCAAACACCTCTCTTGCAACACTTTCTGGTCTCATGAACCGCTCGGTGGCTTCCTTAAGACTCTTTGCTAGTCTAATTCCGGGATCCGCCTTTCCTCCGACATCTTGTCCCTTGCCGAGTGGCGGCTGCTTTAGTTCGAGCTTCTTTTCTACTCCTCTCCATCCAAGGGCCAGAACGGCCGAGAGAACGTAGAAAGGATTACAGTCGGCTCCTGGGACACGGACTTCAAAGCGCGTCGCTCCAGGTTTAGCAGTCGGTGGTGCGATCAATCGAATCGAGGCCGCGCGGTGTTCTAATCCCCACGAGACTGTTACCGGTGCCCAGAAGTTCTCTACCAAACGCTTGTAGGAATTGACTGTGGGTGCCAACAGAGGCATAACATCTGGAAGACCCTCAAGCAGTCCAGCAAGAAAATGTCTTCCCATGTCCGAAAGATTCGCAACATCTTCCCACGGAGCATTTGTGTCCTTCTCTCCTCGGAAGAACAGATTCTTTCCATCTTTGTCTACGATCGAAACGTGCATGTGTCCGCTGTTTCCTGGAAGTCCCTGTCGGGGTTTTGCCATAAAACATGGTGTAATTCCGTATTTGGATGCAACTGACTTAACAACATACCTGCACATTAATCAGTTTCTAGACTCCACCACCCAGAGTATGGAGTACTTACTTGAACAATCCTGCCTTATCTTTTTTTTTTTTTTTTTTTTTTTTTTTTTTTTTTTTTTTTTTTGGCCAGGCACGATCTCGCCGAGTGCAACCTCCTGTTTTATCCGCCTCCCGGTTTCGGGATTACAGGCGCTCACCGTGGCGCGGAAAATCGAAAGAATCTGTTCTTCCAAGGAGAGAAGGACACAAATGCTCCGTGTGGGAAGATGTTGCGATCTTTCGGACATGGGAAGACAGTTTCTGCTGGACTGCTTGAGGGTCTTCCAGATGTTATGCCTCTGTTGGCACCCGCACCAATTCCTACAAGCGTTTGGTGAGAAACTCTGGGCACCGGTAACAGTCTCGTGCGGTCCAGAACACCGCGCGGCGTCCATTCGATTGATCGCGCCACCGACTGCTAAACCTGGAGCGACGCGCTTTGAAGTCCGTGTCCCAGGAGCCGACTGTAATCCTTTCTACGTTCTCTCGGCCATTCTGGCCCTTGGATGGAGAGGAGTAGAAAAGAAGCTCGAACTAAAGCAGCCGCCACTCGGCAACCCAACGAGATCGGAGGAAAGGCGGATCCCGATTGACTCACAAAGAGTCTTAAGGAAGCCACCGAGCGGTTCATGAGACCAGAAAGTGTTGCAAGAGAGGTGTTTGGTGATGAATTTGTAGAACGTTTTGGCGGAACAAGAGAACATGAGATCAGAATATGGGATGAGGCCGTGACGGAGTGGTATGGCCCCCTCGCTCAGCTCAAGAGTTCAATTGCCGTGATGACATGCTAATATTCAATAGGGAGGTGCGGAGATACATGGAGACTGTATAATGCACTGTACGTATTGGCAATGTGCAGATTGCGATTCCCTTCCTCAAGATATCTCTGTTGTTCATTATAAATTCTGCCCACCTGACTACTAGTCCACCAGTGCCTTCAACTTAAAGCAGGGTTGAAAGTGGTATTCCTGCTTCTTGTGTTTGTCTAAAAGGTGAGTCATTGAAAATTACTTTCTCTCAAATGATGCCCATGAAAACTACAAAACATCATGCGTAGCAGACTACAGGCGCCGTTGAATGCAATTCCAAAGCGACTCTTGCGCGAGCTTACGAACAAATTTGCGCGGGTTGTTTATTATCAGCATGGTAGCAATTTCGTGTGCAAGCCAGAAACTGGGCCCTATTTTTGAAGACTATCGTGCGCAGAGTCGGATTACCTAGTACAGTACTGAAAGCAACAAAACTGTACCAATAAGCCTACAACTAAGCTTGAAAACTCGGTCGTGACATATCCATTTCTCTCTATCCGAGAAATAGATACGTTCTACAACGCGCGATTGCGTGAGTTGATTACAGGTTTGGATCTGCTGTAATTATCTGTGGTCTTGGCATGGAGTATGTCACCACCATCGGATCTCACCTCTCCCGGCAACAGAGGGATGAAGCCATCCGGTGCTCTAGCTCGCGCCACAATGACTTTGTCTTCGGAGCTTCAGTGAAGCTCATTTCCCCATGCGAATTCTAGCTTGTTATGATTTGCAATGCTTGTGTTTTTTTTGTTTCGTTCTGTTTGGTGGGATCTCCAGCTCAGCGTGGTCATGATCTACGGTTTGCAGCTAGAAGTTCGCGGGTGCTCGAATTGTGTATATTTTGCTTTCTAAACGGGTTTCACATTGAAGAATGTCTTGTAAATTCCCCGAAGTAGTCAAGGGGAAAGTCCATTATGATGTTCATATTGAAGGGAGATGGAATTCTTTTGGTGTTCTCCAAGCAAGGTTTTCTTAGATCAGGCACTTTGAAATACAAATCTCCCCCATAGCCCTGGCTAGTAAGATATATTTGTGATGTCGGCCAAGGGGTGAGGGTATTGCACAACGCACTACGGTCGGATGACCAGACATCCAGGTGTTTGTTGACCACTGCTATCGTGAGATTTCCATGCTGGCGTCCTCGAGAAGGAAGTGGGCTCTGCTGTCAGCATCTAGGCCGCAGCAAGTGTTGTTGATCCCCCGCATTTTCTGAGAATGAGTCTGGTCAGGAACGTGTCTGAGCTTGTCTATTTGTTCCTTTGGAGTAGCAGCAGAAGTGACATCCCATTGTGTTTCTGAGCACCTCTTCTTCACCCAATCCATCTTCTTCTGTCTGATCCTCCTCCATCATCGCTATACACGCCTTCACGATGCGTTACTCAATTACTGAGCCATAACCATTGGCTCCAGTCTTATCTTAGCTGCTCCTGCTCCAAGAAGTTCCCTCAATTACAACGCTCCTCCGGGAGGTGACGTTGCCATTCTCAACTATGCACTCACTCTCGAATATCGCGGGAACCAGGTTCTACCAAGAAGGTCTAGCGAACTTCACCCAAGCCGATTTTGTCGCCGCTGGCTTCCCTGACCCCTTTTACGCCAATCTAAAAGAAATTTACTACGATGAACAAGTAAGACCCCGTCTTCCTCACCACCACATCAACAATCATTAACACAACACCCAGGTCCACGTCAAAACCCTCTCCGACGCCATCAAAGCCGTCCCCGCCAAACCCGTTTCTGAAGCGATGTACAAGTTCGGCCCCCTCAAAGACGCCAAAGCCTTCATCTCCCTCGCCTCAGTGCTCGAAGGCGTCGGTGTATCCGCCTACCTCGGTGCCGCCGCCGCCATCGTAGAAAAATCCTACCTCACTGTCGCCGGCTCCATCTTGACAGTCGAAGCGCGTCACTCCTCTTACATCCGCGCCTCCCTCAAACAATCTCCCTTCCCCAAACCCTTCGACACTCCCCTAGATTTCAACCAAGTCTTCTCCCTCGCCGCACAATTCATCACCTCTTTCTCTCCGGCTGATGATAAATTGCCATTTCAAGCATTTCCACCTTTGGTCTTGGAACCATCCCGGTATCCATACACAGCTGGCCAATCGCCCGTCACGTTTACGAATGCGTATGTGAATGCTGTCAAGGGCGAGTTTGTTACAGGGAAGGATACACCGGTTTATGCGGTGTTCTTTTCGGGACTAGATACGTATTATGTTAAGGTTAGAGTGACGAGTACGGATAAGGATTATAAGATTGATACTATTCCTGTGGGGGGCGGTGGAAAGTTGCCACCGTCCGGTCAGGTTTATGTTGTGTTGAGCACAGCGGATGGTGTTACGAGTAAGGTCGCTGATGAGAATACTATCTCGGGCGTGGGTGTTTTGGAGGTCTTGCCACCGAAGAATTATTAGTATTTGGGGAGTATGGGTTGGAACGAGTATTGAATTGACTGGAAGAGAGTCTAATTTGTAGGATGGAATTATGATGGATGCAGGTTGGATGGATTCGGGGATTTAGGTGCCTGGTTGTAATGATAATGGATTGATTTAAGTTACCATCTAAACATCGACACTCTGCGCTCGGATTTTCCATTTATTGTGATTTAAACCTCATCAGATGAAGGATGAAGAGCAGGTCTCTCCATCAATGCTGATTCTTCAACCTCTTACAATGTTTTGATTTTCCATCTCGTCTTCCACCATAACCGAGAGCTGCCCTCCCTCAACCAATCACACCACACCATCCTCTAGGTTCCCGAAAATCTGGGGAAATACCTCGGCCCTAGAGTTTTGGTCTCAATTGCGATGATTTTTTGCCGACATGCAAGACAAGTGAAAGATGAAACTAGTCATTCCATTCACTTTCTCAGACTTATCTGTCTCATCTCCCAACTTCAACTTTTATCTTTCTCTGAAAATTTGAGATTGAGAGAGTAACGACGGATAGGATTGGAAAGAGATGGCTTCCCTTGGTGAGTCCCTCCTCCCGATTTCCTGGGTCATCCATCCCCCTTCTGCATTGTACTGTACCCCGCGCCAAGGAGCTTGTACCCATATAGTCCCCATCACGACAGACCCAGGTTTCTAGGAGATGAGCTTCATTCATCCTCACTTACATTCGTCTCATCCACTCGTCCTTCTCTCTTTCATTTCATAAAATCAAACAAAATACAGTAAATACACACAGAGAGAGACAGTACAACCGATCAAATTTTTAAGCAAAT
>JBAMDN010000278.1:0-57861 GCA_037074945.1 Tetracladium marchalianum
GTTGCCTAGTAACGGCGAGTGAAGCGGCAACAGCTCAAATTTGAAATCTGGCCTCACGGTCCGAATTGTAATTTGTAGAGGATGTTTCTGGCGACGTGTCTTCCGAGTTCCCTGGAACGGGACGCCATAGAGGGTGAGAGCCCCGTCCGGTCGTACACCTAGCCTCTGTGAAACTCCTTCGACGAGTCGAGTAGTTTGGGAATGCTGCTCTAAATGGGAGGTATACGTCTTCTAAAGCTAAATACCGGCCAGAGACCGATAGCGCACAAGTAGAGTGATCGAAAGATGAAAAGCACTTTGAAAAGAGGGTTAAATAGTACGTGAAATTGCTGAAAGGGAAGCGCTTATGACCAGACTTGGGCTCGGTGAATCATCCGGCGTTCTCGCCGGTGCACTTTGCCGTCCCAGGCCAGCATCAGTTCGCGCCGGGGGATAAAGGTTTCGGGAATGTAGCTCCCTCGGGAGTGTTATAGCCCGTTGCGTAATACCCTGGCGTGGACTGAGGTCCGCGCTCTGCAAGGATGCTGGCGTAATGGTCATCAGTGACCCGTCTTGAAACACGGACCAAGGAGTCGTCTTCGTATGCGAGTGTTCGGGTGTCAAACCCCTACGCGTAATGAAAGTGAACGTAGGAGAGAGCTTCGGCGCATCTCCGACCGATCCTGATGTTCTCGGATGGATTTGAGTAAGAGCATACGGGGCCGGACCCGAAAGAAGGTGAACTATGCCTGTATAGGGTGAAGCCAGAGGAAACTCTGGTGGAGGCTCGCAGCGGTTCTGACGTGCAAATCGATCGTCAAATATGGGCATGGGGGCGAAAGACTAATCGAACCTTCTAGTAGCTGGTTTCCGCCGAAGAAGGGCGCCGGAGTTCTTGTGTCCCAGTTACCAGGTTAACCTTAGCAATACGTAACTGAACGAAGTAGACCACAAATAAAAATTACGTATTGCTAAGGTTAAAACGAGTCTTCTTGGGACCCATAAGCAGCACCTGATTTTTGCGGGTTATTCCCTGAACTCGGTTCGTCCAAACAATCTAGGTAGTAATTACAGTATACTTTTCGGAACTCTTGTCATTCCAGCTCATCGAACAAATGTCATTTTATTCTAATGATGAATTATGTTTCCAAAATATGTTCTAATCAGATCTTCTCCCATTCACTAAAATCAAAGGTGTTCTCTCATCGTCATCATACCCAACTATTCTCATAACACGATGATTCCCATCCATCATTACAACGTCCACCCCATGATTTCGCCTCCTCTTCCTCTCCCTCCATTCCCTCCTCAATAAACTTCTCCCAGGAAACCCTACCTCAACATCTGCTTCCCCTTCTCTATCATCCGCCTCTTCCCCTTCTTCTCTCACAATCCAAATTATCCATCCCAAAATCAAGCCCAGACCTAAGAAACAGAAGATAACTGATGTGAATCTGACGATTTTGATGAAGTCCTGTTGAGTTTTTGCCATGTTAGAAATGTGTTGATTTTAAAGGTTTAGAATAGGAAAGAAGAGGACGAACATGTTTTGAGATGTGCGACATCAAATTATATATAGCTGCGAAAATATTTTCGCGGTTGTTTTTGGTGATGAGGTTTGGATGTTGTTGTTGAAAGGTTGAGTTGAGATTTTGATGAGGCGAGAGGAGAGGAGACATCGTGACTTTTTGTCATTCCATCTATTGATGTACTGTACTCAATATATCATATTCTTTGTCGCACAAACGGTACAAGAAATGACGACTTTGTGTTTTACAAATGAAGCAGATCCCAATCTATACTTTCTTTTTTCAAACAACAAATCTCGCAAGAAGCTTTTTAATATTTCTCTGTTTGGGTAGGATAAATATATAGGGGACGGAACAGACGGCTAGATATATGCTGTTGTCAGATGAGGCTAGAGTCGTCTGATCAGGACAGTCTGGATCAGAATCAGGACGAAACCAGTCCAGGACGAAACGATTCACTTTTCCTTTTGACGCCCTGGAATTCTGTGCTGGGCGATGCGAGCCGAGCCTTTATCGGGCGTGAGTTTGATAGCTGGGTAAGGCTGGCTCGTGGCAGTGCGGGTTGATGTGTAGGTTCGAGCCTTGGTATTTTATACTCTACAGCCAGAATCTTCCTTCACGTGTGGCTGTCCTTGGTCTTATAAGAAGTACTTTTAGAACTACTTCCTGTCATTCGACGAGGGAAAAGACGAGGGAAAATGGTATCTATTTAATTGTCGCTCCAAAATCTAGTACTGATTCTACTTTATTTTATGTTCGGGCTTTTGCATTCTTCATGCTCTCTGGTTGCAATAGCCTCTGATGGCAGAAATCAACATCCTCCTACTCTCAGACTTGTCGAACACTTGCGCGTGATCTAGCGTCTGCCACCAGAGTAGATTGAATCCTTCTTCACTCCAAGGTCGACGTTTCCATTCTTCATCCACTCCTTGGTGAATCGATTTGGCGGGAGTCTTGTCCGCATCCATCAAATACCGTCCCACGGCCTCGGTATTGACAATCAAATCTCTCCCACCCAAACTGACCAACACTTTCCTACTCTTCAAATCCTTCTTCCACAACACATTATCACTCCAGAAGAAGTGTCTGCCCAAGGTATGGCTTACTCCCATATCCATACTTGCAAAATAGTAGAGTTGGTGCTCATTCGCTCCTTTAGGCTTTCGTCGTGTGAAATTGTATGCTACGTCTGGAAGATGTAGGAGGATTGTGACGGGGTCAACCAAGACTACCGGCCCGATTCGACCTGCTATTGAAGGTGTTTTGAGGAGGTGAGTGCTGATGACCGTTCCATAAGAATGGGAGACCAGAACAAATTTTTGATCTTTGCCGAAGTGTTTGGTTACTATGAGGTCTATTTCGTCACACATCTCCTGGCGAGAAATTGCCGAATGAGTGATTCTAAATGATACCGGCATGATTTCTAAGGCTAAAATCCCAATTTGACCTTTTGTCCCTTTGGATCCGGGGTTGATCTCATTGAGAAAGTTGGTGTATGGGTACAATCCAATGCCAATTCCATGTATAAAAACGATGGGAAGATCAGTTGTTGAAGTGTGCGGCCTGTGCCAGTAAGTAACAGTTTTTGCAGGTGATTTGTCCGTTGCCAGCAGAGCTACTGGTCGGAAAGGAAAAAGAGTGAAGAAGCGAGATAGTGCGGCACGATGAAAGTGGAAACCATGGTAGAGAAGTTTGACGTAGGTCAAAAAGTCGACAAATCCGACACACTGGAAATATCAGCTCCAGTCTAACGCCGAAAGGTGCTGAACTTTACTTACGAAATACCATGTGAGACTTCGGTGCAGCATATCCACTTTGTCCAGTGTTAATCGCAAACATTTCGCCTTTCCTCTTCCAGGCTCAATAGACCTTCCTATTGACTTCTCCGTTTCTGTGATATACTCCTCCAATTCTTCATCATCATCTCCAGGTGGACCGCCTCGATTAAAGAACGCCCATAGGAAAAATTCCTTCATATTTTCCCTCTTGATGTCTTCTGGTGCGGCTCCGAGAAACCATTTCTGCAGATATGCCTCCGTATCCGGGATGTTACCATTGCATTGTGTAAATAACTGCTTTCGCTCGTCTCGACTCGGCGCCGGCGGATGCACCGTTTCTCGTTGAAGGTAATTCTTGTAGGGCTTGTAGACGAAGAAGTAAAATAGCGTCTCCGCAAGTGCTATACTTTCGACGAGGAGGGGAAATCTAAAGGTGGCTGCTTCTAGTCCGTAAATCGAGACGACCCAAAGGCAGTAGAGAATGCAGAGGGGCGCAAGATAGTGCAGACCAAATATGCAGACCTGGATGAAATAGTACTCAAATCGCGACGTCCCAATCATGATGCCGGATATTTCTCTTTACCAAGACAACTGCAGTGGCATCGCAATGCTAACCTTCATGAAGACTTAAATGTCTTATTTGTGTTGAGACTTCCGACTTAAACACTTGTCGTCAGAGTGGATGTACTGCCCAACAATTTGAAGTAGCCGAGGCGAGAACGAGTGAGAGTGCTTGCACTTGACAATGCGTATTTGAAGTGGTGGTTTTGCAGAGATTCAGATCGCGGTTAAATCGAGCATGTGAAGGATGAATGTATCCAAAGAAAGGCAGATCCACGGACGCGAGGCTCAGGCACATGGACGTCGAGACTCACCGTCTCCGTGTGGTTGATGGTGGAGTGGCAGATGTGTTGGGGCCTCCCTGGACCTGGCACGTCATCACCAGCCGGCCACACGACCCAGCATATCCTGCCCTGCCTTGCGGCCTGCGTACGATTCGATCCTGTCGTACGGATAGTCAGGCGAAATATACTCCCAGCAGTTTTGAAGAGGATGAAGATATGCTTGCAGTGAGGACTTTTCGTGGGGTTGAAGGCACGAAGGAAAAGTCGACGTGACACGCGAAGGTGCCGAGGAACGAAGGCTTGGCACAACACTTCTACGTTCCGCCCCGCCATGGTGCTCGAGTGCCCAAGACTTCCCACCCCGCCAACAACACCACTTTCTCAAAATTAGACAGATGAATTTGGATGGTTTTCAATGTCGGTTCAGGTTAGTGGAACCTCAGATTTACAGACTTCTCAAGTTTTCCATACTTTGAATTTAGCGGGTTGGTAAGAGAGTACGATGCGAGTCAATGTCAGACTCGTTGTTGTGCGTCGGGTTGTGACGAGCGCTGATAAAATCTCTTCAGAATGAGCACACGCTGCATCCCATCACAGCGTTAGACCTGTTCCGAGACCGGGATGGATCTATCTTGATTCTTGCAGGAGAAGGACCATATTTGAAGGTATTTGAGGCCAAAACATCTCGGCTACTTCGACAATGTCAAATCTTCAGCGGACAAACCGTTCACGGAATTGCTGTTAGGCAGGATGTCTCAAGCGACGATGCTCTGCAAGTCGTGCTCTGGGGAGGATCTTCTCTCCTTGCATTCACGGAAAAAAATCTGGCCAACCTTTTGTACTCGGGAATCAGCTGTTCGAATTCACCAAGCACCGTCTCGGATTGGATTCTGGATGCAGCAATTTCTCCTCATGACGATGGCAGTTGTGTTCTGATCACAGCACATAATACTGTTCTACGAGCAACACTTGAAAAAAATGGTCTCGTCTCTGTTGAGGAGCTTCACTCGCCATCGAGATCAATCTTGTACTCTGCACATCTCATTTGGGACTCTCCGACCGAGCTTTTAGCTGCTGCTGGCACTGTATTCGGCGAAATAATTGTCTGGAAATGCTCTATGCCAGAAGCAGCCGCCAAAAGCAAGAGCGAGATTCTTTACACTTTCACCGGACACGAAGGCTCGATTTTTGGTGTAAGCATCTCACCACTAATCACGTTTGAAGACAAATCCACTGGTAGACTTTTAGCGAGCTGTAGTGACGATCGCACGATCCGAGTTTGGGATCTTTCCATCAAAAGGGACGACGCTTCAGATCCAAAATTGGCGCGAGAGACTGGCTTTGGTAACGATCATGACAGCACCGAAACTCGGTTCATTGCCACAGCGATGGGCCATGCTTCTCGAATATGGAGAGTCAAATTTCTTTTGAACAGTGGAAAGACATCGAACTCAATCAATATCATCTCCTTTGGCGAGGACTCAACCACTCAGCAGTGGTCCTTACAACTCAAATCTACAAAAAGTGATACAACCGACACTTCAAGTCCTCTGGTTTCAGATTTCGGGCATGTCAAGTCTGGGCAGTTGAAAAACCAAAGAATATCCGCTTTCCACAGTGGCAAACACATCTGGTCCGCGGCTATGATCAATACCGACAATCACAGAACAGTGCTTGCCACCGGAGGTGCAGATGGAAAGATATCATTGTACCCAATTGAACTATTGGGTTGTACACCAGAGACTGAGACTGTTCCTGAAAATGCGGCTAGTGATGGAAGTCTTTCATTAAACTGGAGTGCCGAAGAAGTGCTCAATCTATTTCCGCAACCGCCGACTCAATCCCTCTCAGAAGAGCCACTCCCAGAGCCAACAAGTGAGCCTCAAACGGATGGCGTACCCGCAAAGAAAAAGAAGCCAAAAAGGGTGCCAACAGACTCTTTCAGTCGCTACGCTTTCATGTCAGAGACCCAAATAGTTGCGACCACTACATTTGGACGGGTGTTATTGGGAGATATACAGCAAGGAGGAGTTACATGGAAGGAACTTAATCTCCCAAAGACGGGTAAAAATGATCTCAAGTCCTGGTCCGTCGTTAAGAGTCTTCCGGAAGTAGAACTGTTCTATTTAGCAGGAACCAATGGTAAAATATATGCCTCCGGAAGCGACCATATTATCTCAGAAGTTGGGTCTGTGGAAGGCAAAGTGGCCGACATGTTCATCGTCACTGATCCAACCACCAACTTATCAAAACTTCTTGTCACCACCCTTGCGGGAACTGATATGAGCGCACTCGCCATAGACCGGACTTCAAACACACCTAAATTTTCTGGACACTCACTTTACGAACTTCCTCCAAAGTTCGTAGTGACAAGTGTAGGAAGTGTAAGCGGCGAATCTTTGATCCTTGGTTCGAGATATGGATCACTGGCTTTTTACAGCCACGAACGTCAATTGATACAGCTGGAAGACTCACACGCCTCTTTGAATGGGGATGCAATTACCTCTATTACCCCGATGCCGAGCTCTCCCAATAACCATATCCATTTTCTCATCACTGGCAGAAAAGGAGCATATTCCATCTTTGATTTCGATCAATCATGTCCTTCCCCAACAAAATCCCTGACACTCATCCACCAAGGCTCGCCACCCTTTGGTCCTATGATCGAAAACGCCTGGTTCTCTAAGTCAAACTCAGAACTCAATCTTTACGGCTTCAAGAGCAAATCTTTCGTGGTCTGGAATGAAACGCACCAGCAAGAAATCATGAGTGTGGATTGTGGCGGCGCACACAGGAGTTATGCTTACTCTCCTACTTCACGTGCCGGGGATGGAGGTCATTTTGTCTACACTAAAGCGTCGCGTCTCTATCTGTACTCCCAGCTCTCCCCATCTCACCAGATCATCAAGTCCGGTGGCCACGGCCGCGAGATCAAAACTTGTGCTGTCTCGTCTGATGAGAGATTCATCGCAACCAGTGCAGAAGATACAGCAATCAGAATCTGGTCATATGACAGAACCACAGAGACAAATTCGGATCTAAAATGTCTAGCAGTTGTACAAAAACATTCAGCAGGTATCCAGCATCTACAATGGTACAAATCCAGCTATCTCTTCAGCAGTGGCGGAACAGAAGAATTCTTCATCTGGGCTGTAACGGACTTAGTTGGTCCTGAAGGACCAGGAGTAGGGATTATGTGTGAAGCTGAGCGGCCGGGTTTGAGTGCAGACGGAGATTTGAGGATCATGGGATTTGATGTCTCTGCACTTCCTCCCACCACCACCGAAGAGAATGGTCAATCAGCTGAGGAGACGAAGTTTTTGATATCGCTCGCTTACTCGGATTCGACGATCGCTGTGTACATCTATTCAAAATCCCAAAGCTACTCTCTCGTAGCAAGAGGTCGCTACACATCTTTTTGCCTGATGCAAATCAAACACATCGACTTCGAAACTTCCTCCACAGCAAGCAAACTCAACATTCTGACCGCTGCAACAGACGGAATTCTCACGTTCTGGCAAGTTTCACTTGGAAATACTGAAGGCGTGTTGGTTGAACTGTCAAGACAACGAGTCCACCAAAGTTCAGTCAAATGTCTTGATATCTCGAAAGTTGGAGTGAATAGTGACAAGTTACTGATAGCAACGGGAGGTGACGACAACGCTCTCGCAATATCCATTCTTCCCCTTCCTCTCGCTGACAAGCCTCTGCTCAAAACATCTATCCTCCGCTCAGCGCATGGAGCGGCTGTCACAGGATTGACGATTGTTACTGGTGCCGGCGAAAGGGTAGAGCAAGAGGAGATTAGAATCGTGTCATCAAGTAATGATCAGAGAGTCAAAGAATGGGCTATCACGCTGGGTGCTAGTGGGGAGGTAAAAATCAAGAAGGTGGGAGATGCATTTACGCCTGTGGCTGATGTGGGGGACATTGCTTCTTTGGGACGTGCTGGAGAAAAGAAAGTCTTGGTAGTGGGTAATGGGATGGAAGTTTGGGGTGTCGGTAGAGATGCGTCGAGAAGAAATCTGTAGATTTGCACCACAGCAGGTTGATGAGAGTTACATGTTGTTGTGTAGATGTGGTGAATGGAAATCTATCGAGTTGCACCACAAAGCAGGCGGAAGACTGAAAGTACAGAATTTTGCATCTGATCGCATAAAATCCTGATTACTTTGTGAGAGAACTACCCTTGCCAATCGTTACTCAAGTTCGAAATATACCTCGAGGTAAGGCTGTGACACGAAGAGGTCTACGAAACACAGCTGTGCCATGTGAGAATTGTAGTGGTGCAAGAGCGAGCAGGCTGTCGCTTGGCTGCTTTAAGTCCGATCGCATGCTTCCCAGCCGTTTGCTGGGACTGCAGTCACACGCAATCAATGTACGAAACAAATAATTCGAATATTCTGGCGGCGTTTTGTTCGGTGAGGATAATTAAGGCTGAGATATCCGACGAAGTTGCCGAGGCGGGGTTGTAAATAGCTTGGTTTGTGGGGTGTATAAAGAGGGATGCCAATGCTAAATGAAATCAACACAATCCTACATTCTTAAAGAACAGAAATAGTCATTGGTTCATTACTTTATTCTGACAGCATTATCAATTTTCGTTACATCAAACTTTGGGATAAACCAAGAAGTATCGTTTGTTTTCGCAAACAAAACTCCAAGCTCAGAACCTACTCAGATACTTGAAGTCTTTCCAACATGAGTCCATCCGGAACCCAAAGAGTAGCGATCCTCCGGTGCAAATTCAAAGATATCACCGCCGTCCCCCATGATGACAAGTTCTTCCTCGACTTGTTCATCAACCGCGGAACCCGTGGCTTGAACGATTACTACATTACCGCCTCCCTCGGCTCAATCAATCTCGATGGCGGCAAGCTCTTCCCATGGAAAACAATAACCGAAACTCGTCAAGATTACTTCAAATCCCACGTCGGTCGTGACAGTCGAATTAACGGCGCCATTGAAGCCCATGGAATCAAGACTTCGGATTTCGACGTGATCTTCGCCGTCTTCAATGATGACACGGGAACAGCAGGAACACAAGGCTATACTCTCGTTGGTCCCGGACAACTTCGTGTTGACTGGCTTGCTCATGAAGCGGGTCATCAGTTTGGACTAGAGGATTCGTTCAATGAGGACCCGGTGTTGGGTCAGGATAACACTCCTGGGTATTATCTGTTCAAACACGATGTGATGAGCGCTTTGAATATCTTTGGAGATGCGCATCCACTCTTCGTTGGCGTTCCTCCCCTCATAGCCTCGTGCTCTTTGGGGTTTCTGAATTGGATCCCAGAGTCTCGTGTTTTCAGTGCTGGCAGTGTTCGGTCGGATGTGAGAGACATTGAACTTGTTGCGTTGGGCCATGCTGCTCAGAAGCAAGGAATTGTTTGTGTTCGGTATAGTGATTACTATATTGAGTTCCGGACAAAAGATGGGTTTGATTCGGGTATCCCGAAGGCTTGTATTCTGGTCTCCTACTTGAGGTTCAACCCTCGCCCCTACGGTCCGAATGCCGTGGCAAAGAGCATTCCGAATAATACTGGACCAACGGATTACGAATGGTTGCCTGGCATGGTATTTGGTCCCACGGAGTTGGAATACAACCTCAAAGGCGGCGTACGTCTTACGATCGTGAGCTTCGATCTGGTCAATCATACAGCCAAATTGAGGATTGAATCAAGGGCGAGTCCAATACCCCCGCCAACAGCTGGTGTCGATATCTTCGGAACCATCCCGCTTGGTGCTGGTGGTTTGATCTTCGTCAGTGGGAGATGGATCCGTATTGGACCAAGAAGTCCATCCTTAAAGATATTGAATCATTTGGCTCTTGCAAGTCAATTGGAGGATACCTTGGTCGGACAGCCCCTTGTCACGACTGCCTCAACAATCTACAAGCAGATTGCGGGCTTTGCAAATACAGCAGAAAAAGATTTAGTGAGGAGCTTGAAGGTTACATCTAAAGATATTGTTGAGTCTGGAGAGGAAGAGGAGGAATCAGGGGAGGCTCTCTTGGGATGTGGTAAGATGGAGAGGGGATTGTGAGAAGAAGTGAGGTACCTAGAGCTAGTAGTACCTAGTTAGTGATAGCGTTTAGTGCTTAACGTCAAGGGCATCTTTTGGTAAGGAATGAAGTCGTGCTGGTTGGTCAAGAGCTGCATTAGTAGCTCCACTATCGTTTAATAGCAACGAATCACAAATTGATGTGATGTCTCCAGCTACGTGCAAAAATCTTGTGAATATAAAAGTTTTTTGACTGGCTGAGGTCCAATCAAAACATCTGGTCGGGTGGTGTAGTGGTTATCACATCTGCTTTACAAACGACGGTTTCCGTTCAATTCTATCGCAGTTGGTCGTGGGTTCGATCCCCACCCTGATCAGTATATTTTCTTTTTTTCTTGGCTGTTTCCAAATCGAATTGTCAATTTACTTTCGCAATCGCGCAATAAGAAGTCGTGACGTTTTAACTTTTGTATATATCACGTATAGTGAGGACTGAGATTCTCTCTCATCGGTTTCATTTTGCCTATCTTTACCCTCCCTTGATTCCCTGTTGCTCTAGAAGTCCTATTGCAGCTAATAATTAAGCTTATGTGCCTCTTATCGAGCTTCTTTTTTTTTTTTTTTAGCAATCTTTCTCGATTTCTATGTAGGCGTGTTCTATGAGATGCTTACCTATTACGATTTCAAAAATATGTTAGAACATTTCACCATAGGTAACGATTCAGTAAACTATATGGTAAGCTGTTTGTTCTATTTGCTAGAATATTTAGGTTTTGTTGTAGACATAGTAATAGAGTTTTTGAATTATTTGTTTGCATCAGTTTTCAGTGTTTTATCTTCTGTCCTTGTACACTTTGGAACGCCCGTATGGTTGATCTTCCTTGTTGCAGCCATGCAGGACTTTTCAATTTACATATTGACGCCCAGGCTGAGCGGAAGATTGTTGATGGACTCTACGGAGGCTCGTCAAACAGGCAAGGAGTCTGTCCTGCATAATAGAGTATGCTGGGAATTCATGCTCTAAGCGATGCGGCGAAAAGCGAAGAAGTGTGTAGGTTAGGCAGGTACACGAAGTGATTCCTAAGCGGACTATCGACATTTCCAACACCATTATTAAAACTTCAGAGGATCGAATACTTTAGACTCTAGAGGGATTGAAATATCTTAGAATCATCCGAGAAACCGGCAGAGATGTCGTGTACCCTGGGCAAACAAGACACAAACACAAAATGGGAAGGAACGCCAAAAATCATTGATATCTGTGCCTGAAAATCACGAATCTCAAAATAAAGTAAAAGGCCCTTGGGTCATTAAAGCCAGTGACACCCTCCAGACTTTCAAATCACTCAGCTACTTAGGGTGCTTGCCCTTTGCTCCCGAGTTTATCAACAATTTACATTACAGCCGCAGCAACAGGCTACCGACGATTATATGGTTCATCCGAGTATAGCTCCGCCGGTTGGTGATTATTATGATGCCCATTATCCAGCTCATAAGTCTGTCGTGCATGCGCTGGCCCTTTGTCTGCTGCTACTCCAGCAGCTCCAAGATACGGCTCGTGAACTACATCTCCTCCTTGATGCGCACCAGCCCCCAGGCGCCTCTTGCGCATGCGGAAAAACCAAAATGCGCCTGCGAGGAGAGCGAGAAAGACTAAGGGTATCGTCACACCAATTGCAGCTTTTGCGCCAGTTGATAAGCCACCATTTGGAGTGTCTGTCGGTGTGCTAGATGTGGTCGATGACACGGTTGATGAAATAGAGGATTGCGTCTCAGTTGCAAAACTTGATGCTGAGGCGGGAGACGTTCTTGTAGATGCGGCCGCGAGGACGGCCTGGTCGGATTCTTGAAACCAGATGGGTATACCGTCACATACAACCGTGGTGGTTTCCCGGACTGAACTCGTCGTGGTGGTCCCTAGAACATATGATTTTCCACCGGGAGTGGGGTAGAAGAAGGTGATTGTTTCGTCGACCTGTGCAACAGAGTCGCATGCGTGTCCGCGCCCTTTGTATTTGAAACCCCTAAGAGCAGAATCAGAATATGTTAGGAAGATATTCAAATTGCCTTGGGGGAGTGGCGTGAAATGTGAAATCAGGATATTCTTACTTCGGACAGCAGACAACCGCCGTTGTAGCTGCACCTAGGGCGAGAACGGTGGGTGTGTCACCACCTACACCTGGGAAAGTGCGTACGAAGGAAGTGTCGGTTGACCAGCCACTGGGACAAATAGCTGGACTGTCTGAAGAGAAGGCAGTTAGCTATTGTAACGGAGCATACGACGAGCTGCAAGCGGAAGGGTAACTCACAAAAATACAGGTCCCATCTGTTATCCGGACCTAGGTCAGGACTCTCGCCCGTACCTTCTGGGTAGCATGCATCATCAAAGTAAGCACCCCCTTGATGACCTAGATAGAGCTCTCTTGTTTGAGACCTCGAGGTCAAGGTTTGTTGACATGACTTTGGTGCTTGGAAGAGGGATGTTATGGGCCCCCTATTATACCTCTCGAAACTGTCCGTGACCGTCACGGTCACTTTGGAGGACTCGGAAGACATGATGGCTGGCGAGTGCAATGGGTCGTCAAACAAAGACAAGATTGTCGTGACTTGATACTGTCGCACAGAGAACTACCTCAGGTATCTAGGTACTCCATCAAAAGAGAGGATTTTCCAGGACGAACGACGGACGCGCCGACGGAGGGAAAAGAGGTTGATAAGGTACGTACCAATCTGCCATGCCCATGCCTAGCACACACCCATAAGCAGGAGGAGCAGAGCCCCCAATCTGGAGTGCGGAGATTGAAATGAAGTTCTTGGCCTTGTGCTCCAGTACGACGTCAAGCCTTGCACTGCATCTCCATTTTGAGGCGCAGGATTTGCTGTCCCTGTACGTGAATACACAACTTTCAGCCGCTTCGCCACAGAGGATATTTTTACTATGAGATTTGTATTGGCCGACATATCACCACTACTGTACCAATGCCTGGGATTGTTTTAGCGTGTCCGGAAGTGCTAACCGCACAGGGCGAAGTTTATAAGGCTAAGGCCGCGGCTACCTTATTTATCCTGGTCCAAGCAAGCCATGACACCAAGGGGTTCCAGAATCCGAAGATCTAGTGCTGTAACATCATCTTGAAAATCTCCAAGCTGAAAGATAACAGAAGATTTAGCGTCTGCTAGTCGCGCATTCTAGGATGCTGGAAATAACAAAAACCGAACTATTTCGTCGGCGGGGGATGTTTAATATATGTTTCCTACTTACTTCACTGTATGTACCCCTGATTATAAAGATAAAGTACCTAGGTAGATCAGAACCTCCGCCAGATCGTCAGTTTCCTCAATCCAGTGACAGCTTAGACCCATGTCGGAACATGACAGACTAGTCTATTGATGTTTTGTTGGCGGTGAAGTGGAAGCGCTTCGAGCCAACTCGATTTCGAATTGTACGACCTTCCGCTGCGGTGAATGACGGGGACGGGCTTTGCTTGTAATATAGGACTGTAGAAATGTAGAACTGTAAATGATATGAGCTTGTGCTTCCTCGTTCTTCTTCGTGTCGTTGGCGTTTCCTTTTGCTGCTTAGGTTCTGGAAAGATCGACTCTCCTCGCACAATACTCACACAATGACAACAGCTTTGAAAACGTGGAAAGGAATGGGGAGGTATCGTGGTGGAGACAAAAGCTTGCTATTGCAATTGGAACTTTTTGCAGGGGAAGGGTCAAATCTAATCTGGTTTGGCGGGTTTGGCGGGTTTTACTGTAGCAACCCTGCAGGACGCTTTCTTGGTACGAGGGGCAGAGCCGAACATGCGACAAGGGAGACAGTCAACTATCGAAATCGCAGCTTCACATTACTTCCCTTCTGGCCCTCAGGATCCCGATCTACGAGACAAAGTATTTTGAGCTTTCATTCGATCTTCTTCTCTCTATCGCCAACAAATCAATTCACCAGCCATGGACTTCCACGGCTCCTCTCCCTTCCCAGAGGGAGTCATCTCCTTTCTCGATACTGATCTCTACAAGCTCACCATGCAATGCGCCGTCCTCAAATATTTCCCAGATGTCCAAGTTACCTATGCCTTCAAGAACCGAACTCCAGAGAAGAAGCTCTCTCGAGAAGCTTTCCGCTGGTTGCAAGCTCAAATCAACAGTATTTAGCTACCCCTCCTTGAGACAAGGCTCTGCTAAGATAAACAGAACTTGGAAACATTGCCCTCTCAAACGATGAACTCCGATTCCTACAGTCGAGCTGTACCTACCTCAGCAAATCATACCTCGATTTCCTAGCAGAATTTCGTCTGAATCCCCGAGAGCAAATCGTAGCCTCGTTCACGCCTGCTTCCGATACCGGCAGCGACAATGATATTGGAGAGGTGGACATGGTTGTCAAGGGGCTCTGGGTTGATACAATTCTCTACGAAATTCCATTACTGGCTTTGACCAGCGAAGCCTATTTCTTATTCATGGACAAGGACTGGAATTACGACGGACAAGAGGACAAGGCCTACGAGAAGGGAATGCGGCTACTAGAAGCAGGCTGCGTGGTCTCGGAATTCGGCACGAGAAGGAGAAGAGATTATCACACACAAGCCCTGGTTTTCCGAGGTTTGATCAAGGCGAAGAAGGAAGGAGAGGAGCGTGGGCTGCCAGGCAAGATTTCCGGAACGAGCAATGTTCATTTGGCAATGAGATTTAAGATCGCTCCTATAGGCACAGTTGCACACGAATGGTTCATGGGAGTGGCAGCCATAACAGGAAATTATGAGACAGCTACTTCGACAGCACTCGCATACTGGGTGGGATGTTTTGGTGAAGGTGTTCTTGGCATCGCTCTCACAGATACCTTTGGCACACCCATCTTCCTCCGAGCATTTAGCCAACCTCTCCCAAATTCAATTTCCGCTAACCCCGAAGCCAAAACCGCCGAAAGCGTCCAGAAAGAAAAGAAACAAAAGACTTTCGCCGAAGTCTTCACAGGTGTACGACAAGACTCTGGTGACCCCGCCAACTTCGTCAAAATGATGCGTGAATTTTATGATAAGGAAGGCATCACGGAAAAGAAGACCATTGTATTCTCTGACTCCCTCAACATCGATCTCTGTCTCGAATACAAGCGCATCGCTGAGGAAGCAGGGTTCAACTGTACCTTCGGTGTGGGCACGTTCTTCACCAATGACTTCGAGCACCTGACTACCGGCACAAAATCGACACCGTTAAATATCGTCATCAAAGTTAGCAGTGCGAATGGCAATCAGGCAATCAAGATCAGTGACAATATTGGGAAGAATACTGGTGATAAAGACACCGTCGCGAAGGTGAAGAAACAGTTGGGTTATGAGGAGAAGGAGTGGGGCATGGGTGACGAGAGTGTGAGATGGGGAACTGAGGATGGCCCCGCGAAGCTCGGAAAGTAATCATGATGGTTACGATGCATATGATTGATGATAGAATGGTAGATTCGAAACACGGGTTACGCTTAGAGTTCGATGGCTTTTAAGTTTTGAGGGGAGGCTGGCCTCGAGGTGGTGCATTACATGGCATGGCATGACACAGCATAGCATAATGGAATGGGAAGACGGGGGCTATTCGTGCGTGGAAGTACAGCGGAGTTTTTACAGGATAGATTTGACTCATCCACATGAATTTCGAGGAGCATATTCCACATTTTGAAGATTTATTTACGCGTGTTACTGCCTGTCACTTTTCTTGAGTTTTTGAGTGTTCCCCTAGCTTTGTTGGCTCTCCATTAAGTAATGGGAGGATTCTAAGATGTTGTTCGGCACTAATTAAGAATACTCCACAACAGAGAACTACTTTCTTCCTCACATTTCAAATTACAACCAGCAGGCTAGGGCATGTTGTGGTGGAGTGATCGGTTTCCACCATTAGATTACTTTGCCTTGGCCAAAAGAAACTATAATCATTGCATTATTACACTCAATCGTCTTGCATGACTTGATCGATGTTATTTGAGTGCGTAAGACAGCAATTTTGAAAAGACGAAATAATTTGTTTGGTTTGAATTTCGAACGATGTTTTCTATCGCCAAATGCTCGAAAATCGACAACTACTGCGCATTGGCGACGACCATTAAGAAAGCAGCAGAAATTCACTTCGCTGAAATTTTTACATACCACACCTTCTTCGACCTTGATTAGTACGTCTGTATTGCATTGGAATTTGTACTTATTGACTATCATTCCATCTAGATCATATATGCCCTCCCTATCGAGCAAGAGTTAGTCGCAAGTCGAATTGGTTTGCTTCCGATTCTCCGCATCAGGTACAGATGGAAATAACACTCATACACAGCTTGGTCGTCTCAACCTCTACTGAGGTGACTATTTGGTTTGGTGTAATATATATTTATCTGAGGAAAGGTTCTTGGAAGAGTGAACTCGTTGTCTTACATTGCTATGCGTGATAATTTGAGAGCAATGGCTTAAAATAGAGCGGATGAGGTCTTGTCGACTGTCTAGTGTTCAGGAATAGAAATGATAGAGGAGCACTCCCTTTCACCTTTGAGTATCTCGCTGCTTTGAAAGTTATGATCGATGTTTCATGCAGAAATTGAGACAACTGAACCTTGTCTATTTGTTCATTTATGGTACAGATGAAAACAGGATTTGGTCAAGTGAACATCACGCTCCCCCTCTCCCTTCCTCCTAAACTCGCAAATGTCCGGATGGTGAACGACTGTCTCTACATAGATCCCCATGTAAATAGGAATCTATGGCCCTTCCAAGAACATTATATTTCGTGAATAAAGAACACCGGTCGTCACAGGTGGAAGTGGTCGGAGCGAGTTGACGTTTTGATGTTGAAAATATAATTTATACCTTGTCGAAGCAGATTTGGTCGTGAATAACTATTTACACAGATCTTCAAGTATCAGATAGAGAAATATAATTTACTGTGACAGCTTTAATGTTGATGGTTACCTGTAGGACGGCGTAAATCTCAAACTGTTGTGATGACCTTGGGTGAGTTGATAACGAATTCTTATCATTATTCGACAATAACGATGCATTGACAGCACATAAGTAATGCTCAAATTCCACTTGGTGCTAGATAAAAACGCGCCGGAATGAAAATCATTCAACCCAAACACCAAAAGTTGTTCACCAGGTTCCTAGAACAAATACAACTACAGTCGACCTCCGTTACATAACACAAACGCGCCTTGAACAAACGGACAACTTAAGATCTAAACGATTAGTATCTATTTTCCTAACGATCGGTTGCCATTGGTCCAATACTACTGTTCACGAAGCGGAATTTTATAGACAATGCTATAATCAAACCAGACGCTGTTCTTACAGAGCAAACTAACACTAGAGTACCTTGACTACCTAAGTATAAGAGAAGCATTAGGCAACCTGAAGAGCTCAACAGAAAATAATACTCAGAAAGCGTGAAATGTAGATTGTTGTTTGAGATGAAGAAGAAAGTTGTATTAATTGTTCAGGAAATGATTTCAGTTCGAACGAGCGCGAATGGTGGTGGAGTAGATGTCAACAGGACGGAAGGAGAATGTGCAAGAAATGCCCCGAAGAAACTCAAGTAGCAAAGCATCAAAGAAGAAGACAACTCTGCCAAAAAGATGACAGAGTGAAAGATAAAGTAGATTAGGGTTGAGTATAAACTTATTTCGAGTTTAAACTAAACAAACGTCAGCATCATCCCTGGATCTAGAGAGTCCTGACCTCCCTCAAAAAACACCTCTGTCATTCACGGTCGCACTCCCAGAACATTACTCTTGACACTCTTAAATCTATCCACGATCCATCCCCTCCATTCACTTCCACGCGTCAATTCTACCCTCATCAAAGACCCTTGCGCCAAGCCTCACCGCCTCTCTCACCACCTCTTTCACCGTCACCGTCACTATTCACGTCGTCATTATCACTAGCCTCGATCACCTTAATTCACCTTCACTCTTTAAACCGAGATTACCCTTATAGTCCAATATCCGCGGCTGCAAAATCTAGTACAAAGCATAAAACATGCCTCAATCGCAAAAAGCTATCCAACCTACACCGGCAGGTATATGCAGGCGTTGGATAATTCGCAATACCTGAGCCGTTTAAAATGCTTATCAGGTGATGACAAGCTGGGTCTATCTGTCACTGCCTTCCGACAGATTAAGAAAAAAAGAAAAGAAAAACACAATTCCTTTGCTTTTCAAAAATGCCACAGGATGTAAATGTCTCAGGACGAAGCACAAACAAAGCAATAACAAAATCAGGCAGTTGCGAGTGGAGACATGGCCCTATTCTAACGCCTTGTAACTGCGCCTAAACACAATTCTTTTAGTGTTTTATTTCTAAAGGGGGCTTCGTCTCTGTGAGTGTGAAGTGAAAAGCCTCGATGAGTGTAAAGGGAATGTTTTTTGAGTGGGTAATGTGGAAGGAAACGAAGGCAACGAGAGGGCAAGCATTACAAGAAATCACAAGGGAACTGACCAATTAATATTGTATTTTTGATATTTTTGTCTTTGTCTGAATGTTACTACTCTACATCGCTCGCTTGCTCCGCTTCATCGTGCTTGCTATCTGACCATAGTCCTCCTCAATTCCATCTTCATCTGAGGTACTTCTTCTCTCATCTGGCAACCAAACTGTCCTTCAACACCCTCATTGACTTCCTCAAACGAGGGGGGTATCTTTAGAAATTACAAATTCAAGTATCCGCAAAGATAGAAAGACAAACAAAGGAAAAAGAAAAGGACGAAACCTCAGTAGAAGTATGTTGTGTATTCCCCCAAAAACGCCAAAGCAGTCAGCATGTTGTGTTCATTGCCTTTGCTTTCAGACCCAGACCAGTGCGCCCCTCCCAAGCCCAAGATTCAACAGCCGTGACGTGACATAAGAGATATTGTGAGTGAGTGTGGTTTGTGTCTTTGTTTATGTGTTTGTTGGTTGGTGGATATGTGTTTTAATCCGAATATGCGCTTGTGTTTTGGTGTTGGTACAATCCTCGGTTTTTCATCCGCAGTTAATACGAGGTGGGATTTGGGTTACTGGAGTCGTAAGGGATCCCATCGACTTCAATTGCGTTGTCTCTATCCTCCCTTGCTGCCAGCCAAGGGCCTCCACCGCTAGCCTTGCTTGCAGCCGCCGCTCTAGCCTCTTTTAGCATTCGTCCCCCAATATCACTCATTCCCTCATTCTCATCCACTTCTTCCTCATCATCCTTCACGAGAACTCTCCCTCCCAGCTCAATATCACTGACCATCACTTTATACGCGAGTGCTTTCTTGCCTTCCGTGATCAATTCCTCTGTCCAGCCCAAGCACCGCTTCAGACTCTGATTCATCTTTTGACTATCGATCAGAAGCTGTTGATGTTTCGACAGATCGAGCTGTAGACGCCTCTCATCGCGTTCACGATGTCTCGCATCACTCTCAGCAATGGCAGAAGGCGATAAATCCCCATTGGAAGAAGTGGCAGAATCGGATTCCTCGAAATCTGAGCCCTCTTCCTCTTCCTCTTCCTCACTCATATCTGTCAGATTATGATTAAGTCCATCTTCCCCATCTAAAGTGCCGAATGAAGTTCGCGAAGCCGTGGTAGCGATTGACAAGCGACCTGATCGGCTCAATCGTCTGTAACGTCGAAGTTCAGCGGTTTGTTTACGCATCTCTCGTTCGAGGGTTCTGTTGATGGCTTCCAGGGAAGAGTTTGTGATTTCAAGATCCAGGACTTTGCGTTCACGACGAGCATTGGCTGCTAGTTCGTTCATCTTCTCGAGGGAGTTGTTTGATTTGATAGGGCTATGAAGTTCTGATGGTGTATCGAGGCTAATGGGCGCATCTTCTGGATTCGTCTCTTCGGGGTTTGATGTAGGTATTGTGGCTGTTATGTTGTTTGAAGGTGTTACTGGTGCAAGGACCTCATCTATAACCCCCCCCGAAAGTTGTCTCGCCGAACCTTTCCCTTCTGATGACACCGTACTATTTGATCTGCTATGACCAATAACTTTCTGCCCCTCAATGGTAGCTTTTCTAGCAGCTACAATACCATTTGCAGATTGCCCTCTTGCCAAAACTTGTGGTCGCGGCAAGACAGGGGACGGTAGTAGTGGCGGACTTCGTTGTAAAGAAAGGGTGGTATTTTGGACCAGTTTCGTAGGGGAGGCAGGCCTTGGTGTTGGTGAGAGGGTCCCTGGTGTGCTAGTTGCCAATCTGGGTGAAGTCATCCTGGAAGAAGACGACACCGTTGAGCTTGCTCTCGGAGGCGCGAAATGTGGTGAAGGCGAAGCCTGGACATCTGGCGTGCCATTTGCATGAAAGAACTTTGGTTGTGACTTCTCCTCTCCAACTGCAGAGCCCACCGCCGATGCACTTGAGCTCTGAGGAGCTGCGGGAATAGTATCTCCATTTGCGTAGAAGAAGGCTGAGCTCTTGGTTTGTTGTACAGGTGGCGGTCTAGGCGACTGTGTCTGTCCTGTTTTTGCATCACTGGCAAAGAAAAATTTCGAGTCCGCTGACTTTAGTGGTACTGATCCCCTTGTGCTACCCACATCTGAAGCTACTGGACTGAATGAAACGGTCGGTCGTTTTTGTGTATCCCTATCAGCACTTCCGATCCCTAGACCCGTTGTATAAGGGGATTCATTGGCGATTCGGAGCGGCTGCTCGTTCCCATATTGCGGGGGAGTGGAAATATTTCCAGTCGGAGTTCCATTGGGAGTTGTAATATCCACGCGGGTTTTCCTGGATCCAGATCTCGGGGTGATATTGTGATTGAGAAATGCCGACACCGGTGTAGATATGTCCTCCTTCACAGCCCCTGGCGTTCTATTCCGCGATCTTGGTCTTGGAGGTTGCGTCGGAGTTGAATTTGTAGGCAGGACTGAACCAGCTACTCGTGGAGTGAAAGGCGTTCGATTCGAAGCTTTTTGAGCCGCAGCACTGAGCGTTGGCATGAGCGGTCGTTGTTGGGGGGGTTTGTCGAAGGGAGGCATGTTGTTATTCCCATTCCCAGTCTGAAGAGGGGGTTTCGGGACCACTCGCATCATGGCATTGTTCTCTCGCGGCTGCAGAGGATTGCGAGACCGTGGTGGACGAGTTGGCGTTGTCGAATTCGGGAGGTCGAAATAGATGTTGTTGATATTTTTGCCGTCGCCGTGGTTGTTGTTGTTGTTGTTTTGGTTGTTTAGCACGGCTGGCCCAATGATGGTGCTTAGCCTCCTCATGGCTGCCAATTTTGTGCCGAGCCTGGCGGATCAATCACTGGAACATCGAGATCGACAACATTATATAAAGTATAACAAACACAGTTTGAAACAAGCGCACGTCACAATCAGAAGAAAGGTTGTTGCGAGAAGAGAGATACATTTTCCTACCATTTGTTTACTTTTATTTTGGGGTCATCATAAGACTGGTGGTATTACCGTTCGGTTCTGTTTGGTTTGCATTCCCCCACTGTACATTTTGATGAAGTTCATGCGCTGATGCTGGGCGGGCGAATTCCACCCATTTCAGTGGTCCAAAACACCTCCTAACAACCCCTCCCCTGAGTCCCCTCCCAGAAACATCTTACAGCGCGTCATTCGGCACCTGGACACGCGGGAAGGACAAAGTCAGAATTGTGTTTCAACCCTGAACCTTGCCCTGTTGGTGCCCCTCCAGTGGAAAACCCCCCAGGACCGAGTTGACATCTCAAGGCCGCTTCGTTTGTGGCGATTGTCGAGCGCGTCGACGACAACAACAACTACGAATATATACCACGAGAGGGACTTTTGCACACTCACTTAGACGACCATGGGATACATCGGCCTCTCCCTCCTCGTCGTTTCCCTCTCCTTCTTCTGCTACAAGCACCCGCCAACATCATGGATCCTGCCAGAATGGTTTCGCCGCCCTGCCATTCAAGACGCGAGAAGGAATAAAGAGAAAGATGTGCAGAATACAAATCATGACAGGCAAAGAGGGCTGAGTGGAGCGGCTGGAACACCTGAGAGGGAGAAGGAGTTTGGGAAGGGCATTCCCATGATCACAGAGAATGATAGCGAGCCCGCGAAAGAAATCCCAACAATCACACAAACTGAGGATATACCTCAAATCACCCAGGGTACACCAGCAGCGCAGTCTTCCCTAGACCGAAATGCAATGCCGCCACCCTCATTCAAGAAACCAGCACTCCCAAAACCATCCGTACCAACCTTCACCACTACACCAACCTCCAATACGAACACCACCTCAGATGACGGACCCAAAACCCCAACTCCCCGTATGGCGATGTTTCCAGCATTAAATTCTCACCAACGCACCTCTGGCGGAACAAATGCCCCTCCTCGTCTCCCTCCCCCTTCTTCTAGCAACCTCATGGCTCCTCCTTCACGCCCTGTCTCCTCCCTCCCAAATCGTGGGCCACCATCTACACAAACCTCCTCCTCTTCCCTCTTTCCCCCACCAACACATACCGAGATCCCCAGGAAACCCTCCAAGAAAGTCCTTCTCACACCCGGCCACTCTCCCCTCGACTGGGCGCGTCTGACCTCCTCACCAGCTTTCGTCTCCAGTGTTGCTTCCGCAAACGGCTATATCCGTGTTCCCCCTTCACTGCTTAAGCTTCATAATGGTCGCAAGGGCAAAGAAGCGTGGACGGTATTGGGAGGGAAGGTATATAACATTACGCCGTATATGGAGTATCATCCTGGAGGCGTGCCGGAGTTGATGAGATGCGCGGGGAAAGAGGGGACAAGATTGTTTGCGGAGGTGCATCCGTGGGTGAATTGGGAGGGAATGTTGGAGGCCTGTTTGGTGGGCATTGCGGTTGAGGAGCCGGTTTTCGGGAAGCAGGGAGCGAGTGCTAGTGGGAAGTTAGAGGAGATGGATTGAGGAGGTTGTCTTGGTGATTTTGTGAAACAAACGGAGCACATGTTGGACGATACGACCATGACGCAAAGTCTAGGATACAACGCTCAGACGACGCTTCAAGTTGACAGGAAGGGGACTTCAAGCGAAGGGAGAGAGAGAAACGTTGTTGAGATTCACGACGCGACATTTGGGTTGAGTTATCACCGGTATACAGGAAGAGCTCAACTAAACAAATAGATATAGTAGAACGGGATGTACAGATCTCAAACGAGATAAGAGATTCAGCAAGACATATCATTGCGTCGCTTCAATAGATAGATAAAACAAGCAAACTAGAAGAAAGAATATGATACCCATTTTCCTCTTTTACCCTTCCCCCAGCGCCTTGCCAATATGCCTCACCCTATTAACTACAAATCATATAACGATTACGATCGCTTAAACTTAAATGCCAACCCATCATCGCTATCATCATCGCTGTCCTCGCTCGCGAGAACCTGCTTTGCTCTCTTCGTTGGCGCGGCTTTTGTCAAAGTCGTCGCCGCAGCTCTCTTTATTCCTGCGCTCGAAGCCGGGATGTTCTGGCTCCTGGTCGTCTTGTCGGCCAGTGTTTGAGATTGAGCTCGAGAGGAACACTGAGAGGTGGACTGGGACTTTGCTGCTGCTGCTTGTCGCGCCGCAGGCTTCGCCACGATTTCCACATCCGAGGAGGAAGCTTCGTCAACTTCTTCGTCCATCGCGTTTTGAACCACCCTTCCTGTGACTCTGCCGTTGCCACGAGGCGGAGAATCTGGAACATCCTCGGCACTTCTCTCCTTCCCTTTCTTCTTTCTACGCTGGGTATCAACAGTTTTGTCGTTAGGCTCAAGCCAATAATCCTCCCCAATGCCAAAATCTCGCTTTTTGGCCTCGGTTAACTTGACGAGAATAGGCCTATGTCGAACACCATCTTCCCCGCCTCTTCTCTTGAACTTCTTGAAATTCTTGCGGCCGTTCCATTGATCGTTCCAGCGGTCGCTCTCGTCCGCACGGGGGACGGTTCTTGGAGGAGGTTTGGTACGACCAATTTGCATGCCCTCAACTTTCACAAGTTTACGCACTTCGGAGATGTCCATTCCCTCGAGTCCCTTTTCTAATGCTTCTCGTTCCTCTCTTGCTCGAGCAGCTGCCTTATCCACAGTAGAACGTGCAGTCTCTAGAAAGTCTTCATCAGATCTGACCTTCTTCTTCGATTTTGCCACGGGAATTATGACGGGAAGTGCGACGGGAACTACTGGCTCTGGATCTTTCTTGATAGTAGCCTGAGGGGGAGGTGAAGCCGTTTCTCTACTGCGTCTAGTAGCATGCTCTTGAAGACGTCGCTTTTTTACTGCTGCTGCTGCAGGTGCCATTTTGTTGATGAACTCATCATCATCAACGGGTGCTGCTCGCTTACGAGTATTTGGAGCTTGACCGGAAGGCGGAGCTGGTTGTTCTTCCATCACCTCGTCATGATCTGGTAATGACACATGCTGAGATTGTTGTGTAACGAACATTCCTTGAGACTCGACTTGGGTAAGGAATAGCCCTTGTGACTCAGGTTCGTTGGATGGAGGAGGCGCGTGATCAAAGGCTATGGAGTTTTGATTTGAGCTAGGTGTAAATTCAAAATCGTCGTCGTCGTCAAAGCCCTTGAATTTTGGTATTGCTGCTCGTCGCCAACCACGTGTGGGATGTGTTGGAGGAGGAGCTGTATCGACTTGAGCCCTGGTTGCAACTGGTGGATCCGTGGGCTTATTAAATGAATTCTGAGGTGAAATTTGAATGGAATCAGATCCCTTAACTGTACCTGATCGCATTTAGCATTCTAATTCGGAGGCTGCAGAATTGACTTACAGGTGGACTGAGGAGCACTCACAGGTGCTTGATCCTCTTCTAGCGGCCTTCTCAACACACTCGCATCTACACCTAGGATCGCATCCAAGAACTCATTCTGTTCAACGAATCTATGATCCAATTGGAGAGAGACCTGCTGGGAAAACGTTTTGTACCACTCCGTGCCAGGACCCTTGGCAGGATTGTATCGAACGACAACCACCCCTTTGCCTTCGCTACCATCCTCAAACTCACCGAGACCTTTCTCTCCAGCAACGCCCTTAACATATTGAATAAAATCGACGACTGTTGTTTCGTTGGGAATAACGACTCTGCATATTGTCTTTCCTCCACCCAGATTGATAGGGCCAGAAAGACTGTCGTGTTGTTTTTGCTCATAAAAGACAAAAGTGTACCCACTGAACATCTCCTTACGTCTTGTATCTGGTTTATAGGCTGTCGCTTCTCTTTGTGTGGGCTCATCACCACGAACAGGAAGGTAGTCGGCTGGATCTGGAAAGTTGGCCTCAAAATCCTGTTCCATCAAATACGAAGATCCCGCATCTACAACTGCCTGGATGTACTTTTCACTGTCCACAATTGGCTTCCCGTCAATCAGCGCTTGTAGACCCTTTGCCGTATTTCGCTTCTTAGCCGCCAAATGTGTTGTAATTCCGACCTGGTAATCATGCAGGACCTTAATATCTAGAGGACCGAGAAGTTCATGAAGTCGTGTCCACGGATTTGCCTTTTGTTCTTTGGATCCGAATGAAAAGGTAATATTGATCGGAACCCAAACAATGCTATTTTTGTCAGCTGTCATCCTTCTTGGTGAGAATTTATGTACCGGAAATCATGTTTGTATCTTCCAATAGTTATCACATTGACCTCCTTCTCCAAGGGATGGTAGACCTTTGAAGCAACACCATTCTCGTCCTTTTCGTTTTTGATTTGCTTCCCGTTCAAAGTTGTGCCGATTTTTGTGCCCAAATCTTGCAGCCGAACTTTCGATCGATCCTGGTAGTTGCCCTGTGTAATGTTAGGGCGTGCAAGCAGACGCGGCGGAACGCGGGGGGTTATACGCAGTCATCCGGGTGAACTTCATCTATTTCGACCAGCAGATGTTGCCGCGAGATCGTCTTGTCGGATATAGCAAAATCATCTATTCTGAGATTAGTGCTTTTTCGAAGTGTCATGGCAGACTCGACGTACCTTCTGTGGATTTCGTGCGACCGAACACGAATCGTTTGCCAGGTCGAAGCCAAAGCCGTTTGCCTGTGAGGAGGTTAGACAGCTCTGCGGATAGAGGATGTAAAGACGAACCTTGGAAAATATCGCCGTCGTTTTCTAATATCCACATATTGTCTCTATGTTGCGAAAGAGTTACGGGCTGAGGGGTGGAGCAAGTCGCGTGGGATAGAATTTCAAGAACGTTGAAAGCGCGTTCTAGTGCACGCCAATTCACATGATGAACTGGAAGGATAAGGTTGGCCAAGACCAGCCTTGTTCAAGACATCCTCCGAACGGACATTTGAAACTTGACATTTGCATAGAAATGAGCAGTTTAGAGCTGTGCAATCACAGAAAAGATATTATACCACCTCTATCAAGGTTCAGATCAGTCAGTACTTACTTGGAGAGATCTAGAGTTCTTGCTCTGCGAATTCGCCCAGACACGTCAGTATCTACCTACAGTTAAACACAGTTCTCTAAAATTTGATCGGGGCAGAGAAACTCAGATTCATTTGATCAAACCGATAGGTAGGTAGTGTTCTTTTGTTTTGATTATTGCTATTCCCATCCAGTGTCAGAGGCAAACCGTCGCTGCCGATGGTCTGATAACACCGACGGCGCCGAGCAATTCCATTCTAAAACGCAAGTGCTTCTCGAATATATTAAATTTGCGGGGAAGTCCCAAAGAGGGCATTCCTGTTTCCAGAACCAAGAGTTCCAAATGAGCTCTTGTCTTAAACGACCTGTCACCGTTCCCGTTGAAGCAACGTCAATTTGTCTTCGGATTAATTCGGTATTTACCAGCCGCATCAGGAGCGATCCGTTCCAAGAACAGGCTCCTTGAGAGGACGCTTCCCAATGGAGGAATCTAATTATCCCTTCATCTAATATATAGATGGTTACTCTGTGAATTCGCGAGAATGATAACTCATACAATACCATCACTCTTGCCATTTGTTCCATCTTTCGTTCTTTCACTTTTTCTTCTCGCAACCCCCTTTCGCCATCATGAAGTTTATCTACGCTTTTTCTCTTCTCGCTGCGACTTCAAATGCCGCTCTTCAATTCAAGGGTATCGACTGGTCTTCCTTGCTGGTCGAGGAAGGATCTGGCAAAACCTTTAAGAACACAGCCGGCACCACTCAACCACTCGAAACAATCCTGAAAGCTAGCGGAGTCAATACCGTCAGACAGAGATTATGGGTCAACCCGTCCGGAGGAACCTATGATCTCAATTACAATGTGAAGCTTGCCAAACGAGCAAAGGCTGCGGGGTTGAAAGTGTTCCTCGATTTACATTACAGCAGCACTTGGGCTGATCCTTCCCATCAAGTTCGTTCTTCCCATATTTCCCACTATCAAGAGATTGGGAGAGCGGAAGATTTTATGCAAAGAATAATCATTTCTAACAAAATACAGACCACCCCCAATGGCTGGCCCTCGGACATCGACAACCTCGCCTGGAAAGTCTACAATTACACACTCGACGTCTGCAACACCTGGTCCAGCAACAGTCTTCCCATGGACATCATCTCCATCGGCAACGAAATCACGACCGGTCTTCTCTGGCCCCTCGGCAAGACCAACAACTTTTATAACATCGCACGCATCCTCCACTCCGCCTCCTCAGCAGTCAAAGACTCCAAACTCAGCACCAAACCAAAGATCCTCATCCATCTCGACAACGGCTGGAACTGGGAGACGCAGAAATGGTGGTATACCACCCTGTTGAGCCAAGGACCATTTTTGAACTCCGATTTTGATATGATGGGTGTCTCTTACTATCCTTTCTATAACCAACAAGCTACACTTGGGAACTTGAAATATAGTTTCCAGAACATGGCGTCGAGTTTTGGCAAGCAGCTTGTGGTTGCCGAGACCAATTGGCCAGTTACTTGCGATAGTCCAAAGTTCCCGTTCCCTTCTGACACAAGTGGAATTCCAAAGAGTGTCGCTGGACAGGCCAATTGGGTGAAAGAGGTTGCGAAGATCGTCGCCGGTACCAGTAAAGGTGTCGGATTGTTCTACTGGGAACCGGCGTGGACCGCAAATGCTGGTTTAGGAAGCAGTTGCTGGGATAATTTGATGTTTGAGTATGGAGGAAAAGCCAGATCTAGTGTGGCTGTCTTCAAGGACATTTGAGGCGTGACGAGGGGGCTGGGTTCTTGTGAAATACTTTACTTCGGGGATGATTGAGCTTGTAATGTACATATTCTACTACATATTTGATTTTCAGTGAAAATTGATTCTTCTTTCCTGCGATTTTATGAACGGTGGAAAGTGAGAAAAATCTCGTCTTGCTAGGTGATCCTGTCTCATTTTAGTTTCGCATTTTACAGAACAGCATTATGGCTCGCGGGTCGTGTAAAATATTTGAGGTGATGACCCAAGGTAGGTCGGTCATTCAACGACATGTAAAAGATCTGAAAGACTGTAGAAGTTGTAGAAGGGTTCTTTTAAAATGGCATTTGATATTGGTATCCTGCTTTTGGTGGTGTTGGGCACTTTAGATAGCTCTTACATACCCTTAAATTTCAAGATCCCATTTCCAATATCCGTCTTGCTCTTCTTAGACTTCCTGCGCTTCTTTCTCCTCTTGCTACTGCTTTCTTCCTCACTACTATCCTCGTCAGAGTCATCATCTTTGACCTCAACCTCAAGTTCTCTCTTCTTCGTTGGCTCTTGCTCCACTGCCTCCACATCCTCATCCTTACCCTCTTCCTTATCGTCGGATCCATCATCATCATCCCACTCATCCTCCTCGTCATCTTCCAAATTCATCTTCTCCTGCCACACCTTCACAATTGACCCACCACCACTGATCAACCTTCCACCAACATCAAACCCTAGCCCCACCACTCCTTCAACTTCGTCATGACTTAAGGTGGCTACCACCTTATTCATGCCTATCCTCACAATTCTGATCGACCCATCGCCCACACCTACCACAATATTCTTGTTTCCATCTCCCACCCCATCAGGCATAAGTACCATCGCATCTAAACTCTCTCCACCGCCCTTCCCACCATCAACGATAATCCTCTCATCCTGATCATCCCACACACCCTTCTCCCACAACGTCAACACACCCGCTGAACTTCCAACCACAACTTTCTCTCCCTTACTTCCACCTGGTCGAGCGCGCAATCCACCCACATAGACAGAAGATAGTAACTCCTCCTCCTGGTCTTCACTCTTAACCAACACCCCTCTTCTTAAATCTGTCACTGCCAATGTTGTTCCTCCAGTGGTAATCCATTGCTTGCTAAATCCGCTTGTACTAGCATCCGACGGTGGTAAAGGCGTAAGAGAAGAGATATAATCATCGTGCGGTCTATGAGTTTGACTTGGTTTTGCAGTCAACGATTGTGCGACTCGGAGATCAAAGAGGTGGAGAGCAGATGAGTCTGTTGCGAGAAGGAGGGTTTGAGGAGAGAGTGCGTGGAGGAGAGTGGGCGGATCGATTTCGTCGCGGGAGTCGTAGGGTATGACAATTTTGGAGGAAACTTTGCCTGTGGTTGAAGATGCTGCTTTCAAGAGACCATCTGTTCCTGCGGAGTATAGCACTGTTGGACAGCACCAAACATTAGAGAATGTGCTTTATGGAAAATTTGATTTTAATTGGAGAATTATATGTACCATCACCATCGTAGCTGTAGGCCAATGTCCTGCAGCTACCCTTATGTCTTCTCGTCCTCCACTCCGTATCTATGGTCCCCGTGCCAGACGAGACTACGCTTGTATTCCCATCATCGGAATCATTTTCGACAGTGGGGAGACGGAACGATTGAACGTGGCCGCCGGATAATCCTACAGCGAGGATTGGTTCGGTAGGGTGAAGAGCTTGTGCGAAGAGATCGGATGAGAGAGGGAGACTGCAGAGGTTCTCAAACATCGTGAAAGCGTGAGATTGTGTCAATGAGTTGCTTTGTGCTGTTCTGGGTTCAACTTCTTGCCTGACGGAAGAATGCAGATGAGCTTCAGAAATTTGGGAGCTTGGATCGTGGAATGCCCTGTGCGGTAGCTTTAGCGAGCACACTGGAGATGTAAACAAGTGCTAGTGCCGATCACCAATACAGTTACGTTCGATGTTGTATTATCATCAGAAATTTGAAATTGATCATCAGTAAGATCAATAGCGCGGAGATAGTGTTGAAAGTATCGTTGTGTATTTTTGATCCTAAAGTTGATGTGATGTGTTGCATGAAATTACTAATCGGTCTATCAAATGTCAACTTGCTAGTCACGTCACAGTGTTCGTGCCCTCTTCTGCCATCTCTTCTAAGTTTCAAACACAAAAAACGTAGATGCTGAGCGGCTGTAGAGAAGAAATAGAGATCGTATGGAAAGAGAAAGACAAAATCAGTCGTGTTATGGAAAGTACCAAAAAGAGAACGCCGTCTCGTATTCCTCCACCATTTTTTTGAGATCACCTTAGACCTTCTGCATCTTCCTGATCGACAGCAGTCGCTCAAGAGACCATCCATTCCATTTCCTTACCCTCCAATATACTTCTCATTATTGTTGCATTCTACTCCGTTGCCAGATTTTCCAATCGCCTCAACGGACTGTCCGGTCTCGCGGCCCGATCCGGAAAACTTCTCTCCAGGCTGAGAGAGGCCGAATCTGTCACGTTTGTACCGAAAGAAAATTCGACGCCATTCATCTCGCTGGCATAACTATCTTGTCTGGTTCTGGGGAAAGTCCAACTAGATTGGGGAGCAGCAATCGATTGCCTTGATTCGAACCAGTCCGCGATTGAAGCCTGTTTCGTTCTCTTTGAGTTCGGATCCAGCCCGGCGACAAATCCTCCCAAGGGTGTGTCTGGAATAGAAATATAGTCCGCAAATATCATGTCCTCTGGATCCTGTACTGTATCTGAACCAAAGCCTCTGCCTTTGGCTGCAGCGTCATTTGAAAGTTTCTGCTTCTTAACAACGCGTTCGTAGAAACGAGTGTTCTCTTCCATCTTGTCTCTCAATCTCTTGAAAGCTGTGGCGTTGGGCCCGAGAGTTTTGATGGGTGCGTCTTCTTTGTGCGTATAATGAGCACTAAAACTTGCTCCCCCGTTGGCAAGACCTAATTCTTGTCCACACATATGTGCGCCCTCACCATGAGTCATTGGGCACTTAAAAGTAGTGCTTGAGACTGCTCCATGATCCTCACTAGTTGAAGCTGCTGTTGCCGGAGCTTTTCCCCACAGGCTCTTTTGCACCTGGTCAAGTGTTTGCTTGACTGAGTCTTGGGAGGGGTCGACGTTGGATCTGAGCACATCGATGGCGGACTGAACAGTCCTCATCTTTTCAGTAAGTGCGGCTTGTCCATCAGAGAGCGTCTTTTCGCCTTTTCGAAGTTCGAAGATTGCCTTCTGGCGTTTTGAGTCATTCTGTGCATTCGTGGCAATAAGATTATTGATGTCTAGTTGTCTTAGGATTAGCAAAAATTGCAACTATGATTTAGCGAAAGCGCTTACCTCTGAATTTCGCTTTTGCGTGTCTCAGGATATTCGGTTCAGTATAGACTGGCGAATTGCAAGTTTGAGTGTGACGCATGCGCTCCTCTTCATTTAGGTCCAGCAGATAAGTTGCACAGCGGCAACAATAGGTTCTTACACTTCCCCCGGGAGTAACACAGTCATTTTTATGGCGAGTCCTCTGGTTCGTATTTAGGTTCGCTGTATCAAAACCACAAGTGCAACAGAATTTGGCATGCCCAGCAACACATTTATGATTCATATTCTCTTTAGCAGACAATTTTGTCATGTCATTGCCACAGCCATTGCAGAAATAAGGATCTTCCTGGTCATCGGCATTCTCAAAACAGGTTTTGGCGTGGTGGTCAAGCTCTTCCGCTGTACAGAATCTGTAAGGCTTCGAGCAGCGATCGCAGTGCTTGACAGTGGTAGGATCATGATTGATGACATGATTGAGGACTTGATTTTTATCACCAAATTTACTGAGGTCTTTGTCACAGCCCGGGCACTGGAAACCGGCCCAAAACTCTTTGATGATAGCGCCTTCCTCTCGAGATTGGTGGTAGTATAGATGTTCTCTCTTTTGCTTTGCATCCCAAAACTTCCAATTGACATCGCCGCACAACACACAATCCCCCGCACTGGAGATCTGCTGTCGATGTGAGTTATAATGAGAAACAATTTCTTTGTCCTTGAAAGTTTCGAAGGAAGTATCGCAAATTGCGCAGTTGTGTATTCGCTCCAGCAATTGATTCCTGAGTTTTCGATTTTGGGTTTGTAAATGCATAGTATCTGTTGGCGTGAGAACTGCACAGAACGCAGTCGGCGTATGGAGACCAGCGGTAATGGCTAGCTCTTTGGACTCAGCAAATAGAGGCGCGTCTGGCGCTCGACCTGGTTCGATGACTGATTGTGGGAACAGGTATGTTGACTGTTGCTTCTTATCCAGGTAGTCCTGACCAAGAAGCCATTTGCCCCAAACTGGAGGAACCTTTTTGCCAACTGTTTGGCTGAGGCTAGTTCTGTCTCTGTTGAACTTGGGCTGACACGGGGCTGGCGCAAACAAGAGACTTCGATCATTCTTCCAAGAAACATCCTTTGCTGCAGAGGAAGTGGACGGTGGATAAGATTCGTCTTCGACAATGTTATCTTCTTCATCGGACAATCCGTTGGATTCCTGGTCACTTTCAATAGATATTATATCGTCTTTCGGATTTGGGGAAGATTGATCAATCGGCTTGGCAAAAGAGACTTTGCCGTTTGAAGACCTTCCAGGCACTCCTTCTGGTTGTCGTGATGTTTTGCTGGTAGATGGTGGCTTTCCAAGACCGTCGACCTTTGCAGGGTAGAGATAATCTGGGGCATGCGTGCCATCTGCTAGCCGAACAGCTATCATCCAATCACCGCCCGGATTGGTGACTCGAGGCTCAATTCCATCCTCCCAGGGGGATGTGTCACGTTTCGAGATCAGGTGTGAACTGCCTGCGCCAGTAAGTACTCGTGGTTGGAAGGGTTTGTTTTTGTGGTCGGCTGAGTTGTCGTATTGGTCGACGATGAACTTCCAATCCGTACTCGGTTTTATTCGAAGTAGCTCAAGTGATTTGTCGACGAAACTATTCACGTCACTTGTCACCTTAGCTCTACCACCGGTGTGACTGTAGATGAAACCACCCGTATTTGTGCCAGATGCAACTTTTGATGGCCCAGCACCACCCCGCATTGGGCGATTAGTGCACTCAACTGGGATGGGAAAGTCGAAAGTTGGGTGTCCTTGTCTCTTGGCTGCGATTCCTGATTCCAGTCCAAGTTTGCGGTCCAAGTCGTTGGGTTCATCATTTTCCACTATCTCATCGTTCTTAGATCTAAACACAGTACCATTTTGAGAGAGCGGCACGGCAGTGTTTTTACGTCCTAGCAAAGTCAGAAATAATCCACACTAAGACGAAATAGAACTCACGAATAATTTTCCATCCGTGGGAGCGCTCGTTATAAACATCCAAGAACTCTAATGGTTTCTCAGCGAATTGAATTCTTTGGATCCTGGGCGTTCTTTTGGGTTCTTCTGGAGGGTCATCTTGGTCAGGAAAGTCCGCTCTGAGTTCCAGATTTTTGACAGTGAGACTAGCGACAGGAAGGCCAAACTTGAGCATTGTCAATTTAGTCAAAAGATTATCTGGCTGTCCATGGAGACGGCCACCAACAGATAAGAGAGCCTTGTAGTCCTTTTCGTTTCGACTTTGCAAATCGAGAAGGGGCCCAGGTTGGATAGGAGGAATGACGAAGAGATCTTGGCCTTGATCGTGTTCAAAGTGTGTTTCTAGAATTGTTTCCAACGAAGCGTGCGCTAATTCTGATATCATGATTTCTCGAAAATCTTTCCAATCTTCATCTTCAGGCGTAATATTGGGATTGAATTTCAACTTTCGGTCAGGATCCCGTAATTCTTTGTCGGCCTCTTTCGCCTCGATTCTGGCAAAGTGTGCGTCGATGAGCTCTGCCTGTGTTGGTGGGCGAGCATTGGGATCGATAGGCTTGAAATTATCTTGTGATATCACAGAACCATGCTCGGACGAAAGCGGCGATATTATTTCACTGTCATTATTCGCCGCTTGCCTGCCCCGTAAGAACGAGAAGACCATTTCACAAGATTGGACGGTTCGCCTGAGAATTAGAAGTTGTAAAGAAAAGAAGCGTTGTTGAAATGCTAGCCTTCGAAGTATTGACGTAGGAAACCGAGAGCTATTCTTTAGGTCGGTAGGAGAAGAGTAAAATTGAAAGACCGCTTGTTACATTCTTTAGTGCAGACACAAAGAAAACGATCGTGAATTTAGCAGAAAATTCTCTCGCGAATTTGACATAGCGTATGGAAATCGGACGCAAACAGGAATGAAAGTAAGACAATGATGGACAAAGTGAATGTACAGATCACAAAAAATTGTATGAATTGTATTTGGTTATTGTCGTGTGGTCGACACCAATTCATTACCAATTCCGGACATAGATTGATGCGGCAACATCCCGAATCCGTACCAAAAGAACGTAAAATATCAATTACGGAGTACAAAGAGAAAATGAAACAACTGAAAGCTCGACTCATGGATAATGGAATTGTTCGACCGAGCAAGACTTTAACTTCAATGGTAGGTATTCCCTCGCTCCAAACTACATCATTCAGACCAGTTCAAGGAAAACATCCCAGTGAAGGTGCCATCAATCAGGCAACACATTGAGATGTACGCCAAACTATCATGACTTCAGCCTAGGAGGATTGGCATGCTCCTAGAAAGATTGATAGGTAAATAGGCGTGGTCCATGGAACGTTGTTGGGGGCGCGATGTGATGACCTAGAGTCTAATCGATGCCACCTAGAGGACAAAGAGAGCTGACTCGCAAAAGTGTGCCTTATAGGAAGGTTCATCGATGCTTGGTTGCGGCCAAAGACTTGGTGTGGCTTGTAGAAGCAAGGGAGAAAGGTCTGGACTCGAACGAGGCCGTACCGTGTTACGAAGTATGGTTCACGTGACAAGACCTGCGTCTAGAAGAAAAAGACTGCCGCCTCAAGGCAAGATGACCTAGTACCTACTTGTAGATCATTTAGCTGAAACGCCGGTTATCCATTTGGTCATGTCGTGAACGTCGTAATATAGAAACATACCCAAATGCCAATGGCCGACCCGAGCTCTTCTGCGCCTTTACACCTTCACAACAACCACAAATAGTTTTCCATGCAAAATCGTCACAGCACACCATTCCAATTGACTATCAGCAGGAGATTGAACATGATCCGAAGCCGAAGAACAACCAGCATTTTTTAATTTTTAATTTTCTCCTCGGGGTGCAGAAGTGTTGTGCACGCATGCGCCGTTGGTGTAACACACCTTCAAACAAAGTCTAGCAGCTCGAAAATCCGCTATCATAGTGCTAAATGAAGAACTTTGGGGTCGCTTATCGCTTTGATTGTAGAAAATCGTAGGTTGGAGCGGGCGGTCTTGATTGATAGCTCAACCGCAAGAAAATAGAGCACTCTCTGAGAGAAGCAAGGCTTGCGTGGTAGTGGGGTCGAATCTGCCTTTCAAATCGTGCCATTTGGATCTCTCAATGTATTTCGAGCTCTGTTAGACACCCTCACGTTGAATCCCAGCACTCTATCCTCCCAGCGTTTGAGAGAGATTGGAGCCCGTCAGTCAAGGCGCTTAAAGTTCATCTCATCTATCTTTGTTGTTGTTGTTATTCTTGTGCGTGTCAAAACCAACACTGAAGAACCGGAGATTCAAGCCATGCAGCAGAGGCAAGATGAGGAAGGTAGGATCTGGGAGTGAAGTGCCGAATGAGCGACGGATGTTGGATGTTGGAAAGATTAAAATAATCGCGATCAACATGCTTCCACTTTCGAACTGTGGAGATTGTGAAACAAAATCGAGGGCACGTGATCTTGTCCGGATATTGTTCGAAGATCTCTAAACGCGCGCAAACACCCTCGGTAACCAGTGAGAAGCGCGCAAATTTCTCGATGCAAGTTTCAGCAAACGACGTACCGCGAGTATTGTAGAAGGAAATAGACATTTAGTAAGTGCGTCCCTGCAAACAACGGATATCAAACACGATTCCTTTCTCAGCGCTGCAAGTCCCACTTTACCCTGGCACTAGACCCCAAGTCTCGCTTCTGTAGGCCTATTTCCGACCTCGACGCCACACCCGCCCATCAACAACAACAAAAGTCGCTTGGTTGTTCAGGTTCCTAACCGCCGACGCTCTATACGCGCCTTCATTCAAAACAACACTCTCAAACAGCCCCAAATGAACAATGATGGAGCCTCTAACCACTCACACGCCTCGCTCTCTCTCAAACTGCCGACTTTGGAGACCTGGCCTATGCACCTTTCTTTACTGAGCTGGCAAGTGCTAGCTTCGGGATGTTTCAATCCACCATCGGGGGGGCGACGACAGGTTGTGCTGCTCTAAAGAAAGAACTTTGATCTGTTTCAGCCGGTCGGCGGGATCTGGGGACCCATTTAGGACTTGAGAGAGGAGGGCCTGGGATAGGACACGGCGTCAAGAGAGTGGAGCTGCCAGAGATGAGCATGCGGCTATCGAGAATCATCTCATCTGAACTTTTGGCGTCTCTTTGTGTGGGCGAGGCACGCACCAGGCGTTTCTTTCTTCGAGTATTAGACCCTCGAGACAGCCTGTAGTTGCCTTTGGTATAAAGCTGCGGCCAGCCTGCCCTCTTTTCCCGAGGCCCTCTCTTCCAATCTCGACTCAGTCTTCTCGTTTTGTCGATTTCCTTGTCTCTTGTCATTTGAGATACCCGATTCTTGCATTTCCTCTTTACACTCGCATTTCCATCTGTCTATTTGTCTCTTTTCCTCCTCTACTCTCGTTGGTTCTTTTCCTCCTGGCGAGGTTTAATCCTAATCATCAATATCTCCGAAATCATATATCAACAAGTACATCGCTTATCTGCACACCTTGAACAACGTTTTCCAAACAAATATCAAGATATCCACTACTCCGGACATACTTAGTTCTTTGGGTAGCACTATACACGCTCAGATATCGAACAATATCTATGCACATACAATCCACAATGCCCAAAGGCCACCGTCCATCCCGAAGTCAAGGCTATTATCGCGTCAGTCCCGTCTTGACCAGTTCTTCAAATTTCCCACAGCAATATCAGTCCAGCCGAAACACACACTCGCATTCACACTCTCAATCTCATTCTCAAATGAATAACTCATACTACCCCTCACCAATGGACAACATGTCTCAATCCCAACAATACAACACTCAAGCACCCTCTGCATACGCAACTGGTGGTCCAGTCCAACATCCCTCGCTTCAACCCCTCTACACACAAACTCAATCTCACTCTCAGACGCAACAACCTCAACTCTCGCTCCCCACTCCACCACCCGTCTCCCTTCGCCCCTCTTCCGGCGCATGGACGCCCCACGACGACAGCCAACTTATGTCAGCCCGCTCTTCTGGCATGAACTGGCTTCCAATTCAACAAGCCTATTTCCCAACCAAGTCTGCAAATGCGTGCCGCAAACGCCATGAAAGACTCATGGAACGACGCAACGCTGATGATTGGGATGGTGTCAAGCTTGAGCTGATGGCCAAGTCATACATGGGCATGCGCCGTGAGATTTGGCAACCTTTGGCAGACTTGACTGGGGAGAAATGGACAGTCGTCGAGAGCAAGGTATGTTTTCTCCCATCCTTAGCACCACAAAGTAGAAGAACAATATTAATGTTTTGCAATAGTGTATGTCCCAAGGTCTCAAAAACCTCCAGACCCATGCCCGCGCTCACGCCCGTCGTGAACGCCTTCTAGATTCTCAAACCATGCCACTCAGCCACTCCATCCACACCTCACCTCACAATCCTTACTATTCTTCATCTATGAACACCAACGGCGCCAGCAACAACATCGACGATAGCGCCATCAATCTCTCCCTTGAAGACCTCGATGCTGATCAATACGACGCGCTTAACAGCGGTGCGAACACTAACGGCACCGACGAGGGTGCCGGTAGTGAGAGAAGTAGAAGTGTTGGCAGTGTTTACGGCCAGAGCTCTTCTGGCTATGTTGGTGGCGGACATAGCCATAGTAGCTCTGGAGGTAGTGGTGGCTCGAGAGGTGGTTGGAGCCAACAGAGCCAACAACAACAAATTATGGGCAATGTTGTCATGGGTGGTCATGGCAGATTACCTAGTATGAGCGACAACATGGGCATCGAGAGTATCATTAATCGTACTACGAACAGATAGTCGATCTCCTCTCTTCCGCTACCCGACTTGAAAAAAAGTTGGATAGATAGATCTCCTATGTTTGGTTTTTTTCGAATCTGGAAAAAGGAGACGGATGGCGTTAGTTTACTGTCGGCTGCCTCCTGCTATCTGCTTTTTCGTTTCTTGTTCATCTCTCTTTTCTTCCTACCCGATTTTCGTTGGTCTTATCTTTGGTCATGGGAGGAAAGATTTTTGTTAAGAAGCCGGATGGGGGAGATTTGATCAACACACACATTCATTTGGAAGAAAGAGAGATATCTGCATCGTACACCGGCGCTATGGAGGAAGCTTTTGATTTTTTGATTTTTTGATTTTTGGTTTCGCGTGTCACTTTCTTCATTTTTTCCTTCCCTTTTTTATTTCTTTTTGTCTTTTATTGATGAGTTGATGAGATACGAGAGACCTTTTTCTCTTTTGTAACAATAAACGGAGCGGTGGATTTTGTACAACCACAAATATGAATGTGCAGAGATGGGGTTTGAGAAGGAGCAGAGAAGAATAAAGACAGCTTTTTGAAGAAGAGAGATACAAAGAGAAACAGAGAATAAAATTGAAGGTTTTGCCCGAATGCTTCTTTGAATTCGATGAGAATACGCGTATTACTCATGCCGAGTGAGATTGACGAGCCAAACAGGTCGTGCGTTGTCACACATGCACGTGCGAGCGATTTTGTCACCCCTTCTCGGATTCCTAGTCAGCTTCCAAGCCGACTAGCGCAGTCTCATTGCTTACCTTGTTTTATCTGACCTTAGATGGACGTCGGAACTCAGGGCAAGCCCTGGAATGTCACGGGCCTCAAGGTAAAGAGGACAGAGTATTGCTACAATAAATTGACAAGCATGGCTAACTACATACGAAAAGATCTTACAGTTTTGTGATTGAGTTTTTTTTCTTCCCAAAATGGTGAATGCAAAACAGCCCGATCCGGAAACGCCTCTTCTTTTATGCACATATTTTTTGTACATGCATACCTACAGCCGCACACATATACCGCGGTCCGGATTACCCACCCATACACACTCACCTGGACGCTCTCTCAGATTTCACCTGTTCCTCTTCCTCTTCCTCTTCCTCATCTACCCACTCGTCATCCTCATCATCGGCTAGCCCTACGATTCCCCGCCACACTCTTTGCCACAAGCCTTTCTTTTCCACCATAGCCAATATCATAACTACAGGTAAATGCCACACACTTGCCCAAAACAGACCCTTGGCGCTTCCCCTCGCGCCTTCCAAGTACCAAAAACGCACGGCCTCTTTACACAACCATACATTAGCGGGGGTGCTCGCTACCGCAAAGGACCATTCGGTCACACCCGTATAACATAACCCGAAACAGATTGGGAAGAAGAGGAAAGAGTAGCGAAGCGCGACACGGCCATTCCGTGCAGGGTTTACCCAAGCAAGCATTTTGTAGCCGGCGGCTTTGTATTCCTCGCGGATGGACCAGGAGAGTGACATGAAATGCGGGAATTGCCAGGCTATTAGTAGTGAGGCGAGAATCCAGCCGCCGATGTTTTGTTCCCCGAGGAGGAGATCACGCCAGGTGCCGTCCCCAGTGGCGGATTGTCCTGCTGCTGCTGCCCAGCCCATAAGTGGTGGTATACCACCGACTACTGCTCCAACCCATGTGTTCACGACGGATATTCTTTTCAGAGGTGTGTAGACGCCGGCATATAGAGCAATATTGAGGGCGCCAAGGAATGAAACTGTCGGGTTCACGCCATAGTATAATGCTGCAACTCCAATTGTGCCAGAAAGAATCGCAAAAATAGCTGCGCCTTTTGTAGATATCAACCCACGTACCAGTGGCCTGTTCTTTGTGCGGGACATTAGGGCGTCCCATTTCGGCTCGTAAAGCATGTTGAAAGCATTTGCGGAGGCCGCGGCAAGTGCTGTACCGGTTGTGAGGAAGAGCAGCGTGAGAGGAGAAAGTGACGGCGTTGAAAGAGCGGACGGTGATAGTAGCTCCGGGACAGGATATAGACTGTATGATGCCATTGCTGTGAGAACTACCAACATTGAGAGGCGAGGTTTTGAAAGGGAGAGGAGGACAGGAAGAAGTCGGCGGATCGAGTTCGAAGGAGCTTTTGCAGCTGTCTCGCTGAGCCTTGTGGAAGAATTCTCAGGAAGAACAAGGTCAGCTTGAGAAGCGGCGCGGCGAGCTGCTTGTCGTCTGCGGTGGGGAAGCAATTCTTCTGTTGCTGTTGGAGGAGGGGTGGTAGGCTGTTGTTCTGCCGTATTTTGACAGATCTTTGAAGATTCGAAATCCGCAGCGATTGTGCCATTGTCTTTCACATTCGAAGCAACAGTCCCTCTCGTTGAGCTCGCGCGCGCTTTCTCCAGCAGTGAGTTGGGGGAGAAATAGGCATCTTTTAAACGTGGTACTGTTCCTGAGATAACAGCGGTTCTAACATTCGATGCCCGTGAGAACTTCCTGATCAACGGCGAGCGCGACTTGGGCAGAAAAAATGACAGGCATGAGGCACTCAAGACATTGGTCCGGAAGGCATTGGCGTTGGGTGACCTTATAATCATTGCTGGCCGTGAGAGGGAGAGGCATCCGCAAGCATTCTTCTTCGTTGTCTCTCTGATACTTCGAAATGTCTCGAGCTTCAGCAGCCCCGTTGTGCAGGGCTCCAAGCTCTCACGTGGTATTGATTATTCAGGATAGCGTTAGACTTTCTGCCAATTAGATCTCTCCATAGCCGCCTCATACGCGACGCGACTAACTCTATGAAGCGCGGCTGTCGTTTAAATAGACGACAAATGGGAGTGTTACGCTATGCTAGCCTGCCTTGCCAGTTTCATGGTGCTATGATTAGACAAAACGCGAGTACAACACATAGCATGAATGCTGCTTCAATTGCCACCAGATGAGGCAAGTTTATCGGTCTTACCGACAGTGTGCTCGGTGATGGCATCGTCCACCATCCTTCCTCGTAAACACACAGTAAGCTTGAGCTTTTCCGCCTTTTCCGATGCTAACATCCTGTTTTCCACTTCTCCACACTTTCAGCCGCACCATCAATATTGTCCGAGAATGGAGATGTTCGATCTCCGTCCTCATCTTCCAAACCCATGCTCCGTCTCAAACAATTCTTCTACATCCGCATTTTGAACGCTTTCACGCCTTGAAGAGCCCTCAATTGAACCGCAATGAGTGGCTGGCATTATACTCATACGCAAGCCCTGCGGAGATCTAAGGCTGCGAGCGTTTGTTGCATATCTACTGCATATCCTATGCCGACCCTCGTGATTTCGAGTATCCAAGAATCACTGTTTGAGGTGCTCAATCTGCAGCTTACGAGCTTATATGATTACACTTGCCATTGCCAAAGGATCAAAGGAACACGTCGAACGATGTCATGCCGAGGAATATCCATGGATTTCTTGATTCAGCCCTCGTTTCGCTTCGCAAATTTCCCTACGGAGGTGGTTGTTAAGCCTCATTCAAACGAGCGCTCGCGATCTATTGTTGGCCAAATCTGACGGAGCTAATAGAGGCACTTGCATCTGCACCTGTCGTTGTCGTGTTGTAACAGTGTAAGTGGGTTGCGCGAGACCCTGATGCAGGTCTTCATCAACCCGGTCCATGTCTATTTTATTTATCTCGAGTATTCTTGGTAAGTCCGCAAGAAGTGGAGTGGACTGTTAACCAATATGGGTTTCTCCACCCGAGGCGCTGTACATATATATGTTTCCTGTCCCATCTCTCTCAATTTCTTGTTTTTAGACTCTTTCGCTTTATTCGCTCTGTAAACATCCAACATGTCTTACAATGTTCCCCGGAAGCCGGTAAACAGACCTAGGGATCTGGAGCGCCAACGATCTTATCGATCAATTCCCGAAAATGAGACCTACGGATTTGATTTGGTAGTTACTGCAGCTGATGGTACCACTCCTAAGGTACTGGACTGGGACTCTCCAGAAGACGCTGATAACCCGCATAACTGGTCGACTCGCATGAAACTTTTCCAGACTTTAACACCCGCATTTTATTGTTTTGTTTTGTAAGATCAGATTAATTTCAAGATAGAGACTTGCATATCTGACATCTTTCAGGAGTATTGGATCTTCATCCTACGTTCCAGCCATTCCCTACGTACAACAGGAGTTCAACGTATCTCGGACAGTTGCTATTCTTCCGCTTTCACTCTATGTTCTTGGATATATCTTTGGGCCGTTAGTGGCAGCACCAATTTCGGAGCTTTACGGCAGACGCAATGTTTACTGGTCAACGATCCCATTCCTGTTGGTATTTACAGGAGTAGCTGGATTGGCCAAAAACATCGAACAATTGATTATTGGACGATTTATTGCAGGTCTTGGAGGGTCCGCGGCGCTCGCCATTGGGGCAGGTACGCTGAAGTTCCTCTTCTTGTCGTGGTCAATATCATATCAGTGGAACTGAACTGACTTTACGACACAGGAACTGTGGTCGATATATGGCCTGATAGAAAGTCCGTTGGTCAAGCTGGTTTGATCTTTCTGATCGCCCCATTTCTTGGGCCATCCCTTGGGAGTTTGACGGGAGCCTACATTATCAGCCAATACAACAACGACTGGCGCTATTCAATGTGGGTTGTTCTGATAATTTGCGCCCCTATTGCCATCATGGCATGTTTCCTGAAGGAAAGCTATAAACCAAGGATTTTGTTTCTTCGAGAACAAAATCGGGGAGGGAGGGTTCATCATCAAGAAGGTGACACAAAAGCATTATTTCACAAGCTGCGACGTGCTATTGCCAGACCAGTTGTGATGTTATTTCGTGAGGTTAGATAACCATGATCGTCAGTCCATGTCATCTCACCTACTGACTTTTGAATAGCCACTGGTTAGTGCCCTGGGTCTCTATACGTCATTTGCTTATGCTTTGATGTTTTCATTTTTTGGCTCGTACAACTACGTTTTCCAACTTGTGTATCACTTCAACCAAAAAGAAGTCGGCCTCACATTCTTAGGCCTTACAATTGGTTTCCTCCTGGGCGCTGTCGCTTTCGGTGTGTTGGATGCAACTCTCTACTCCAAGGCTGTCGCAGCAGCACCGGATAATGTTCCAGAGCCTGAATATAGGTTGTATGGAGCTATGTTTGGAAGTATTCTGTTACCGATAGGTCTTTTTGTAACTAAGCCTTTCCCATATCGCCATGTAGGTTCACTAATTCTTCTTTCACAGTGGTTCGCATGGGCACCTTCAAGTGATGTTCACTGGATTGCTCCTGTTTTTGCTGGAATTCCCTTCGGCTGCGGTTGTTTCACCATTTTCGTAAGACTGTCGCTTGTCTCTGTGGATACCACTGACAATTTTAGCTCTCCTCGGTGCTCTACCAATTCGATGTATATGGACCAGAATTAGGCTCTTCAGCCATCGCCGCCAACGGAACACTTCGATTTACCTTTTGTGCTGCGTTCCCGCTCTTCACTCTCCAGATGTACGAGGGTCTTGGTGTGCACTGGGCCGGAAGCGTGTTCGCATTCTTAGCTCTGGCCATGACACCAATTCCCTGGCTGTTCTTCAAATGGGGTCATTTGCTGAGAGAGGGAAGCCAGTTCGTGCCTGTTATCATGCAAAAAATATGACGAAAATGATTGAGATACGGTTGGTTGGCGTTTGGTACATAGTAGCGCACTGGAGTTCAAAGCTGGAATACACATCTGCACGCATGAGGAGCATCAGGGAAAATGTCTGTTCGGTGGTATGGAGGTCGCATGGATTAGATCGTATGATAAGAATGAAGATACATTGCACTTGAAACCCGCTAGGATTTATCTTGGACAGGGCTCCGGAATCTGCCTTCTCACGAAGGTTTGCTGTTGCTGAGGTAGGTAGTTGAACCTGGAGCAAGTGCTTCCTGCATTCATTTATTATAGAGGTTGGGAATAACTGGATAACTGACTTAAACCTCAGGGGAGAATGCAGCTTGAAATGTAACTGGCGGTAGGCGTAATTTTTGATCGAATGGAAGACTATACATGCAAGAACCCATCAGTCGAGTTCAACTACCGAAGTCGAGAACTGGGACGCCACTTCACTATGCTCCACTGATCTTCTTCCATATCCATACAAGTACCAGTCATACCTTCGAGGCTAGCTTCTTTGCCCAACACTTCACCGAGCCAATTCCGATTGGAATATCACGGTACTCCCGTGAAATTCGAATTAACCTCGACATTTGAATGAAGTTCGACGTCCGATCAGGCTCAAAAAACGAATCAAGGTCGAGGAACGAACCAAGGTCAAGAGGCGAATCAAGCTCAAGTAAGAATCAAAGTCGAGAACTAATCAAGGTAGAGAAACGAATCAAGGTTGAGTAACGAATAACTTTCGAGGGACGAATCAAGGTCGAGGGGTCGAGGGGTCGAGGGGTCGAGGGCAAATCAAAAACGAGGAACGGATCAAGCACGAACAGCCAAATCATTATTGAACAGGATCTGGTGGATCTTCCAAAGAAATTCTGCAGGAATTACCCTCAAAACCGATTCACTTGGGGACCATTCGTTTTCCGTTAGGTTTGACTCAATGAGAAGGTGGCAATACAGTACGATATGTTGGTTAGAAGACTCTGGAATCTGTAGTCGCTTGGAGCTCTTTCACATGTATACAAGATCTTACATCCTTTGATCCTTTGTCGATAGAAATACTGAAAGTAGAGAAGAAGCTTGACTTCTTCTTCTTCCTTGTCTAGTATAAAAGAAAGCACTTCGCTCGTTTCTTCACCATGGGGTACTCCTAGGAATGGAACGTTCCATGACCAAGATATTTGGGCTTTGATCTGTGATGCGCGTTTTGATACCACAAAACTTCAGTATCAGGAAAGACATATTCCATCAAAGGGATTAAAGTGCTACTAGATTGTATACGGGATCCACAAGTGGGAGTGAATCGTGGTATCACGTGATCGTGACTAAGTGTTTTGCGTTTTTCCGTTTAGCCGATAGATAGATAGAGGGTGTCGCTGCTCTCTAGACTTCACACCTACGATAATAGCATACCTATTAGTCGTAACAGTGCGGTCTCCTTTCCACGTGAATCATATCTTACGGATACTTACTTTAGTGTAACCAACACCTACGTCTATTTATTGAGTCTCGTAAATTCTATCTCTTGATAGTCAATACAACAAATATTGCAGTCGCTTTGCCAGCATCTTACGGATTTACGTTGCGTTGTGAAATCTTTCATCTCTCAGATCAGCCTGTGAAAGTAAATACAGCCTCTGCGTTGAGCTCGCGCAGTGCCAGTGAGCTCGTGATCGCGCGCTACATTCAACACGCAAACTTCGACCACTATAGCTGACAGCCTCTCATCTTGCCTTGGCTTTCTGCACCACATGTTGATCTTGGTGAGCCTGTGGCTACACTGCTTGCGAATTCATCCTATTTAACAGAAACAGGGTTGGATTGGAAAGAGTATTATGCTCTCATCAAGGAAGAGGCCGATACCTGTCCTGTCACTCCCCGGAATCGGCAGTTGGTACCTACAACATGCTGTGACTTTTCTCTTGACACTTCTGCCCAACCTCAAGACGCCCACAGTACCAAGCTTTTGGAGACCCCTCGACAAATCCGATAAACTTCTGAACACGATTCTCTATGGCTCTAAACACCCGTATTCCCTACTTCACTAACCAAGTCTTGGTAGAATTAGTATTGTCCATGCAAACAATCCCTATGGATTTGCCTTTGGAAGTATTAGTGTGAGAAATGCGATTAAAATTCTGGCTTTTTGTTGCGTACATTATTCTGTATCCGATTTGTGCATGGCAAGAGGTAGTGATTCCGTCATGGAGCCAGACTCCATGCATCTAGAATGTCATTACAACGAGGCACTCAAAGTTGTTAACTTTTGTCGCGCTTCCATTAACGAATTGACAATTTCTCAGTTTCTTCAACAAAATCCCCGTCTCAGGAACATGGTTTATGGACATTTCATATCCGATGATGATGCTTGTCGAGAATGGGATATTTGCAAGTTCGTTAGGCCTGAATTTCGTCGCGACAGTCACACAGGAGGCAAAATATTCCTTCGAGGACCTTTCTTTACACGCACATGAAATATCTTGCTCGACGACCGCTGGCAATTTTTCTATGCTTGATTTCCAGGCTCAGCGGAAACCCTTATTCTCACTTAACATCGTAGCATGTAATGTCGATCAAAGGACTTAGCAATCACAAACAGACAATCTCCTTCGGGCCACGACTCGAACAAGTGCGCCCCGATCTTTCTTGGCGACCTTGTATATACTTCCATCTCTCATATATCCTTGATATCGAGGGGAACAAAATGCGATGCGAAGCTACTCCAGATATTGTTTTTCGGATTTGCCAATAAGAAAGATTCACATATACCTTGTCTTCAGGAAATCGTCTTGGAAAGCTATACTGAAAACACGGATGCCGCATACGATGAAGAGTGCGCAAAGTTGATGCATGTAGTAGAGGAAACGGGTAACCTTATGGTTTGAATTTATTTGTTTGGGGATGCCCATGACTCCTCGTGTTCCAGGTACAGACGTATATCTCTATTATATGCCAGTGGGTGGGTGATATTGTTCACTAACATCTGAATGGAAAAAAAAACTTTGTCGCTGCATCATGTATTTTTTTTTGACAACAGTTTGTGCCAGTAAGAACAATGAGCTGTTTACTATCGCCTCAAATATGTTCAATAAACATGAGCCATATGCTTGGAGGTTGTGGTCTTCACGAGAGTTCGTAAGTATCCAGGAACAATTGTCGAGTCTGGATAATTTCTTTGAGTTCCGAGTTGATGATAGCACTGTACCATTTATATCTCCAAGAGGCATGTGATCATTTCAAATCAGGGATAGTAAGAGTTTTGGTCAAAGGGGTGCCTTTTTACGTTCTGAAGCCGCGCGAAGTTGGAAAGAAGTGAGGATTAGTGACGCCCTACTTTTTTGCATGCCAGCTCCTTGAATTAAGGACGAGTAGAAATTAAAGAATATCAACAGAACGCTACAGTCAAGCGGAAGACTATTTCTCCTCGCTATGGTGTGAGATCTTTATTGACTGTTCTCATCTTATCTTGTTGTCAATTCAAATGATTGAAACAACAAGAACAATGATATCGCCATTGCGTCACACTCCAAAAGAAAAATTCTTTATAGAGTATAAACAAAATAAACATCATAGTCGCCCTTCTCCGGCTGTTCAGGGAGCGGACTTCCAGCCTGCTCTGCCTCCTCAATTCTCGCCGCCCTTTTCTTGTTGACCCACCACATCCCGACCATAAGCCCAACTACGCAAGCCAAAGCTACAACATTCAACCCCAAACTAATCGTCAAACCTTTCACATATCTTGGAGCTTCTGCCGTTCTATAGATCTGACCGACAGCCACACCAGCGGTATTTGCAATCGTAAGGACCATTCCCACCATCGAAGCTCGCTTGAAATGTCTTCCAACATTATCGGACATCCACATGATACTCAATCCTACAGTGGGATAGATACCGAGAATTGTGACGAAACATCCGAAAAAACGGATTGATGGTTTGGCCGCTGCGATGAGGATTGCTTCGCCCGCAATGAGGAGGATTAGAGGACCTCCGATCCAGATGCCTCGGAGTTTGGTGCGGTCCGACATATAAGCGATGAAGAGGAACCAGAAAAGTCCGAGGAAGTAAACGGGGACAGTCATCAAGTTCGCTTTCACTGAAGTGTAGCCGAGGCCTTTGATGATTGCTGGGAGAAATGTCTGCACGGCGTATAGAGAGACATCACAGCAGAATTGGAATACGAAGCTTCAAAGCCATCAAGTTAGCCCAAACAAATTTTTAAGAGGTCTTGACAGGAAATAACGTACAAAGCGTAAAATTTGGGATCTTTTAGCACATCCGTGATGGCACGCCAAGCAAACTCATCGTCGATTCCCCAGTGAGGATTAAGAGTATACCTTGCGCGAACCATCCGCTTCTCATCCTCGGTTAAGAACCAAGCTGTTCTGGCATCATTTGGGAATACAAACCAGTACAACGGTACAATCAAGATGGTTATTATTCCTTCGACGACAAATAGCCATCTCCATCCCTCAAAGCCGTTCGGTCCGTGGATTTGAGTGAGTCCGAATGCGAGTATACCTCCGAACGCACTCGAAAGAGCCGAAAATGCGAAAATAACAGCAGCTCGTTTACCACGCTCTTCTTTCTTGTAAACCATGCCAATATAGACATCTATACATGGGAAGATTGAAGCTTCAAACAGCCCTATTAGTAGACGGCAAGTGTATAATCCAGCAACGTTTTGAATAAAACCCATACAGAGTGTTGTGAGCCCCCAGCATAGCGCACAACCCGCGAGCAGGTAACGCGGACCAATGATCTTGAGCAGAATAGCCGTTGGAGCCTCAATTGTAACATAAGTAGCATACAGAAGAGTGACAGCAGTACCGAACTGATTGCCAGTGAGGCCAATATCTTGACTCATTCCTGCGATGTTCGCGTTTCCGAGATTTCCTCGGTCCAGATTGGCCATCATGTAGAAGAGGCCAAGCATGCCAATGGCACAGAACTGGGATACATGTCAGCACGCGGCAAGATCTGTTGGATGATAGAAGGGGTTTAGAGGGGGAATACACACGTCGAATTTCAGCATCATTTTGCGCTCTTTGACGGGGTCGATGTAGAGGTCAATGTTGATGGTTTCTTCTTTGCTTGTTGTTGGGGTGAGATCGCCCACGCGTGGAGGCGCATTGGCCAATTCTTCTGGAGAACCCATGATTGTTTCTTGATCAAGTCAAATTTGAGCAATACAGGAAGATGAGTTGGAGATATGCAGGGAGAAGGTAAACTATTCTGGCGTGTACTGGACAAAAGAAAGAGTTTGAACGAGGATCCTCCTACCTCTATATAGATATCATCAATCTGTTTTCTAAATCATGAACATACAGAACAGGCAGGGTCCTTTAGCTATCAATTATATTAACGGTGTTCGGCCACCGCGTCCGATGAGAGCTTATCTATTCCCACATTTGCATGGATGCGGGGACGTATGACCGAACATGGGTCATTCCCAGGCAAGAATGGGACTGCAGCGTCTCGGGCGGCCACAACGTTAGGATAGCGGGGAAGAAGGTTCTGCCAAGTTGGGTGTTGATAGATAGGAGATTCTCACTATGCATAGGATAGCCCGAACGGACTTTGTCCTAAGCGAGGTGGTTAATAAGGAGGGGACACCTGCTTGGCGGGATTGAGAAGTTACCAATCCTTGAGCGTCTCATCGCTGTAACCGCTGCCTGTTATTTGTTTACGTAGGTAGCATTTGAAAAATGGCGACGATCAACTATCAACACCAAGTTAGAAAGTGGGATGGATCATGTTGATCCTGACACAGTTACCTACGTTACTCCCCTGACGCCTCTTCCACGATTTTGAAGTCGTGTATCTTCTCACTTATGATCCACTCCTTAATTTTACCCTTAATGTACCCAAAAGAATACTTTGCGGGGTGTGATGGTTTCCTCTACGCTTGATGTTAAGAAGCCTGGTCAGTCTAATATCACAATTCCCTGGCGCCTCAAGTGCAGAACGCAGAACGGAGTGTGAGGCGCGAAAATCTTAGCCTTGATATCGGACGAGTCAAGACAAAGTGACGGCCAAGAGGGCAAGGACCCAACGAGAAATATAAGACATTCAACATTTATATATTTCTCATTCATGTACTTCAAGCATCAATGGGTAATGCATCAAACTCCAACCGTGCTCAATCCAACGTAACGCAAAAGTAACTCCATACTACCTACATTAAAAACAAACAAAAAGCTAAATACAATAACATCCATTGTTTCCTCCCAATTTACTTCGCAAGTGGGCTTCCCACCTTAGGAGCCCACTGCAAACTTTTTCGTCTCGCAGCCATCAACCTCATCATAACACTCTCATCCTTCTTCTCGCTTAACCAATTCTGTCCATCTTCACTAGGCTCAGCAAATCTGTTTGCAGGGGCGGTTTGCTGGACAAGGTGTCCTTTTTTGAGGAAGTAAGGGGTTTGACCACCTGGTGTCTCGTCGACTCCGTAAAGTCCTTCTCCAGGATAGGCGGACACAGCGGGAGTACTGGCTACCGGGGTGAGAAGGAAATCTTCTGAGTCTACGTTCATGTCGACTGGAGATGCCGAGGCAGGCGAAGAGCGGACCCATTGGACTGAGTCTCGACGGCGTGATTTCGAGGTGAGAGGCGTGCCAGCAGAGAGATTCAGCGACGATGCGCGCAATGGAGTAGGTACAAGAGTGCCATTGCGGTTAGCCAGGGCAGTTGGTTCCATACTCTTGCGGCGGCGATGTCCTCCACGAGGAACAAGAGAGGTGTCTACCGTGTAAGGCGATTCGGAAAGCCATTGATTCTCACGCTCACAACTATGATATTGTCAATAATGTCAAGGACTAGCAACGACAGGCCCACTTACTCAAGAACCCATCCAACACCAACACACAAGACAACTCCATTAGCTTCTCGGACTTTCTCAATTGTTCTCTTTCCACCATCCTTATATACCACATGGGTAATGCCAATCTTGCCACTCTCATCTCCGTTTGCATTCCAACTCCAATTCTTCACGCATCGTGCACCCATTTGGGTCAACAACTCGGTGAAAAGAACACTAGCATCAGCTCCTTCAGTAGTATGAACATCTACAAAGACAACAGCACCCTTAAGAAGTTGGGTATTGAGATCGCTGCGTGGAGTTCGTGCTGGAGTCGCAGCCGTCGACCATTCTGTCTTTGGTGTGGCTGTTGCATTACGCTGTGGTGTCTTCACTCTTGGAGTGCTCTTGGTAGGGGAATAAGAGATGACAGTGTTTTGTCGAGTAAGGTTGCTGGAAGGACGCTGGCTAGGAATTCGAGAGCTGCTCGCGCTTCGCTTCACGGGTGATGGTCGCACAGGAGTCTCGTCTGCAGCAGCCTTGAGTGGAACCTTAGAAACAGTGTGGAGAGTGCGTTCCATCAAGATACGCTTTGGCGTGGTGTCATGGAAGAACGGAGCGTTTGGCACTGCTGGAGGTACGGGGGCAAACAATGCTGGATCGACGGGGATTGAATTTTCATCTCCATACTCTTGGCTGGCTTCAGAAAGGGCTTGCTCGAAAGTCTGTTCCAAGAATGGAGGGCTGACAACAGTTTGACCTGCCTCCAACTCGTGGGCTTCCTCTTCGTGGTCGACTTCCAGTCCTTCAATGGGCTCAAGAAGTTGATCAAAATCAAGGACTTCTCTCTCGACAAATGGCTCAATCTCATGCATGGCAAACATGTCAACATCCTGATCAGGCATATCGATTTGATATGGCTCCATAAGTGACATTTCATCAGCCTCATCAGCTAGAGCCATGTCTTCGTCATCGAGTTCCATCGGTCCAAAATTCTGATCAATCTCTGGTACATCAACTTCCTCTGGTGCGGGCTCCAGCACAGTAGCCATTTCATCACGAACAGTCATCTCATCCTCAAAGAAATGGCTCTTAGCTGGTGATGGCTCGGCTGGTGATTTGACAAGGTTCTCAATCTTGTTAGACACCACAGCAGTGGGGGACTCCGGTTCTTCATCTTCAGGCTCGGATTTCTCGGGACTAGCAGCGAGCCAGTTACTCAACTGAGCTGCCAAAGGTGTGAATCCGATCTTTTCGATTTTCGCAGATCTCATTGTAGCAAAGGAGGGTCGAGCTGACTTGGCGGGTTTGGGGGTGCTGATGGACTGGAACTCGACTGGCGAAGAGGCGAAATCGTTGCCAGCAACATCGAAGACGCTGAGAGGTAATGGCGAGTATTTTGGCGAGTTAGAAGCTAGCTCATCCTCTGAATCTGTATCATCGAATGGACTCTCATCTTGTTGACGAAGCTCAAAAGAAGAATTGCTCATTTTAGGCGACGACCGAGGTGGAGTTGTGGGACTTTCATTCTCTCCATTATCATTTTCTCGCCTGTGCTCGACCTCTGTCTCTTCGGGAGCCTGAACAGATTGCTGTTCAACTTCCTCGGTGATCGGATTTGGTGTTGCAACTAAGGCTGGATCGGCAGATCTGGGCATAATTGATGAGAGTCGACCGGAGAATTTTATTTTTGGTTCGATGGCCATACTTAAGTCGACATCTTGACTCAATACGTTCGTACTGCCGTTCGTGAACTTTGGAGGTGCACTCGGAGGTGCCATTGACTGCCCAAGACGGGGGGCATTCTTCAAATTAAGAGTTCTTGGGGTTGTAAATCGGGAAATCTTGAAAGGAGTGGCTTTTGGTGTGGTACCGAACAACGATACCTTATCCCCTCTGGTTGGGGAACCTGATTCATTCACCTTGGTTGGAGAGAACGGGCGTCTAGCAGGTGACTGTAGCAAAGAGGATTTGAAAGCAGGGTTTTGAGAAGAAGAGGTTGGGGCACCAAGTGATGGCTTGAATGGAGAACTTTGAAGTTGCACGCGTTGTGGTGACAATTTCAATGATTCCTTGAATGGTGACTGGGGTGGCCGGCGAGCTGGGCTAGCCATAACGGATGCGCTCAAATCCTGCGTAGTCATTCGGTTGACGGTGATGTTGTTCGAGGAGCCAAAGTCTAGCTTCTTTGCAGGGTTGAAGGTGCTTCCCGATGGTTTAACTGGACTTCTCATCAATGGCTTCATAGGTGTCTTCTCTGTAGTCGCCAATTCGTCCTCTGACTGTTGTTCCTTGGCCGTTGCACTGACTTGTGTAATCTTCTTTGGACTGAGCGGAGATGATCCTTGCTGCTCTTCCACCTTCCCACGTCCACGAGTTGCACGTGTTGAGGCCGCAGGAACGGCAGGTTTTCTGACGGGTTTTGCGCGAAGACCAGTTGCAACCTCTGCAGCCTTTGACTTCCCCTTGGTGGTCGCGACGGGGACCGCATTCTCCTTGTCCGTCTCCTGGAATTTCACTGATTTCTTGGGAGCAGCAGGTTTGGTGATCGTTGCAGCGCGGCCTCGAGTCGTTCTTGTTTGCTCTGCCATGGCAGGCTCTTCGGTAGGGACTTCCATCTTCTTTGGTCGGCCACGAGTGCTTTTGGCGAGTTCTGAAGGAGTTTCGATGATGACTTTCTTTGGTCGACCGCGTGTTGCCTTCGCAGCAGGAAGATCCTCCATCTGCTCAGGCTCAGCAGTGGCCCGACCTCTAGTAGCTCTGGCGCGAGGAGCATCCATCATTTCATCGTCCTCTTGCTGCACTGTAGCAGTCTTCTTCGGTCGTCCGCGCGTTGCTTTGGCTGGGACAATTTCTGGTTCGATAATGGCCTCGTCTTCGTGTTGTTCTGTAGCGTGTTCTTTCTCATCATCAGCTCGAGTTTTACGCTTGCTGATTGATGATGCGGTAGCTCGAATCGCTCTACCCTTCGAGGCGGCAGGCGCGATCTTGTTGGACTTGATGGCGGCGGTGTCGTCGGTCTTAGCAGCAGCTCGAGCGCGTGTCACACGCTTCGGTGGGGACTCCATATTGATATTTGCTGGGTGATGTTGGATTAGTATTATTCAAAACGACAAACAAAAGTATTTGATTCACATTTGACGCGATACAAGGTTGTCGGTTGAATTCTGGGATTAAAGCTTCAAAAGATGGGGAGCGTTATCGTCAATAAACAAGGTCAATCCGCGCTAGAGTTGTCATGTCAACCACCGCAAGTCCACGTGACGCACTGGCTGAACGCAAACATCTTTAGTGAAGAGAGCGGTCAGAAGATCGGGAAATGGACTCATCAATTCTATTTGGAGGTTAAGACGAAGAAATGTCTTAATTTGAGAGTCGCATCTCTTATGGAAGTTACTCCGGAACTGCGTCTAAGCTGCTGGCTGCTTCCTGCCTGCCACCTTCAGATCATCACCCAACGTCAACACATGCACTCGTAACATCAATACTCCTAAGCACCCACACACCAATCCATTCTTTATCACGCGGGTTGAAGAAAAAAAGGCAAAATGAGGGTTTTGGCTTTTGCCCCAAGAATGTCCGTTACACCCATCATTTAATCGCATAGATCAAAATATCACGAATACACTGGCTCCCTTCCCCTTCTCCATTGAGAATACTCTCAGCCATAGCGACCTTCACTCCTGGGACGATTGGTTGACTAGCTGTGGCATACGTATCATTGATCTCGGAACGGTCACTGCTACCATCTACGCCGACTGCTGAACTCTTCACGAAGACATTGGCCCACAGTTCACCCATTTTGGGAGATTGAATTGGGACGTCATTGAAAGAAAGTAAGATGTAATTTTGCTGCTGTTGTTGATCACTTGCGTGTTTCAGAAATTTGGCATGTTGATTGATGTTGTGAAACCTTGAGATTCGTTTCGTTGGGCAGTATGCTGAAGGACGGTCGTCTCGAACCCAGTGACGAACTCGGTTTATTATAGTTGACAGCATTTGCTTCACCACCGCGAGCCAAAGGGCGTCCATCATTTTGCTTTCTTGTTTGATACTAGAGTAGGTATAAAGTGAGAAGAACATTTCAGACTTGTGATGCTCCTTCTGCCCCTTGGCAGCATAAGCTTTCAATTTCATGGCATCTAGATGCCAGTTCAAAGTAAGATAAAATTACGGACTCTGATCAATCGGTACAAATGTGGGTATTCCATTCTTCTATCCGCAGGCAAACCAGCCATAAATGAATCCCATGAAGCCTACCCAAACCCGGTGTCTAATAAACAACTCTCTCTCTCTATATATATATACAATACATGAAATATCTCCAGTGCCTTTCACACCACCTCGGCTTAAGCGAGCAAGAAAGCTGCACCAAAAGCTGCAAGCGCAACCCATGCTCCCACAACACCAAAACTGTCAGCACCAGATTTAAGCTTCACCTCGGAAATCTTGAATGGCGGGGTGTAGTTTGCTGTTGGTGTAGTACCATCTAATGATCCATCCCAGCAGTACTTTGTAAAGCATGCCGTGCAAGCCGCTGGAGGGGTGGTGTTGGTTTTGTAAAAACTTCTGCTAAGAACTGCGCAGGCTACACAGGTTGGCCATTGCGCATCCAAGGTTCCGTTTCCTTGAGTAGCTCCGTTGTAGCCGTTCTGAATAATGAGATTTCTCTCCTCATTTGTATACTCTGGGTCAAACGTTGAAACATTTGAGCTGAATGTGTAGGGAGCATTTGGAATGTAGACAATCAACGGAGCTGGACCCGTCAGATTTGCGGCATCACAGCCAAAGAAAGTTGGGCGATTGTTGAACCCTTTGTTAATGAAGGTGTTGTGGTCGGGAATTGAGGGAAATGCGGTACCGTTTTGAATAGTCGTGTTGGTGGAACGCTGGTAAGTTGCGACTAGAGAAGCTCCATCAGGCCAATTGTAAACTGTATCAGCAGAGGAGTCGACAGCGAAAATAACATCAACATGTCGAATCGGTTGAATGAGTGGATTGAGAGGAACGTTCTGTAAATCTAAACCGCCATCAACAAGTGTGAGTTGCTGCGATTGTGCGTTTCGGTTCGTATCGTTGTTGAAGTGAAAGAAAGGGTTAGGTTGCCACTGTGCGATGTCGTTGCTGTCCGAGCCAAGATCTGACAGAATGTTGGTAAAGATTGACATCAGCGATGCAGGAATGGCTGTTGAATTGATGTTAAGAAGAAAGGAGTTAAAAAGGGAAGACGATGTTCCCATAACATAGCCTGATTGATCGAAACCTTTTACACAGTTTCCGCCTTGTGGAACGATGCCGCCTGAGAAATTAGAGCCGGTATATTCCAATGGAGCAAATCCATACGTAGTTGGGTCCCATGAGCCCATCTCCCAAGGATTGAATTCATACACTGTAGAATTCAATGAGATGACAGTTGTCCCCGGGGTGCGGCCATCAGCAACCAGCAGCGGCATAGGGGTTTGTCCAGATCGGAAGTTGTCCGCTTGTGCGATGGAGGACCAGGTATAGGCTGGTCCGCCGTCGGTATCATTGATAAGTTGGAAGGACAGAGCACGTCCCCAATAATCCGTGATGGAAGCATTGAATCCTGCATCCCTCTTCTTTTGGACGTCGCTGACAATCGTAGCAAAGTAATCCACCGTGTTCAATAGCGAAATCCCTTTCTCTCGTTTTGGACCATTGAAAATACTATTGCCAAACTGCCAGACAGAAGAATCTGGGGATCCATCACGTAGAGTTTGTACAGAAGAGTAGTTGTTGTTGAATATTGAACCCACAAGCCATCCACCACCGGAGAGTCCAGCTAGGTATGTAGTCGCCTGTAGCAGTCCTCCAATTTGTCCAGAAACTGTAGATCCGTCCACACGATCATCCGCTGCTGCAACAAAGCCAGCTCCGTTCATCAGCGCTCTATATCCTCCACCAGAAACAGCAATTCCAATGTTCGGTAACTCAGATGCATTGTTTCGCACTCTGTTGATGTAAGCGGAAGCATCAAAGCCAGAGATGTTCATTCGTGTCAACCATTTGATCATAGGATCAATTGTATTGTTCCTTCGCACATCCAGCCATGCTAGCTCTTCTGGTGACAAGGCGGCCGCAGTTCTGATTGTAGGTCGATTTGCAGGGCAGTCGACGATTTGAGGAGCATATCCTCCAGACGGAGAGTTCGGGAGCGCTCGTTTTGAGGTTGAGGAGAGTACGGAAATGGCGAGAGGCTCGGCAGAGAGAGATTCTAAGGACGCATCACGAGGCAATACATTTCTGGCTAGATGTGAGGTTAGCATGAGTCTGGTACCAGCGGCTGGGTAGTGATGTTTACCATCCACGATTCCCAAGGACGCGGCGCACGCGATCAAAGGAACAAATGCCTTCATGTTTGTGTAATCGAGATTGTAGGAGAAAGAAAGAAAGGAGATGTGAATCTACAAAAGAAAGAATAGAGGAAACGGCCTGCCCCGAGCGAGTGAAGGGGCGGCAATGCTTTAAAAAGCTAAATGTTTGAGGGGGAGTTGTGACGTTGCTGTCGCGAATTGAGCCTTGGGGAAGTTGTGGCGCAGGGGATCAACAGGCCCGGCAAGCTCGGAGAATTTGAATGTAAACAAAAATACACCTGCAAAATGCGAATCATTGACACTCTGGAATCAATGGAGAGCCTCTGGGTATATATAGATATATGTTTTGCCCTCGATGGCATTGCGAAATTTGCCTCAACAAGTTCTGGCTCGGTAGACAATTCGCACATTGTTCGTATCATTCGTACTTCATGCTAGAATAATCCCTCTAGCACTCACTTCAGCTCCAGCAAGGCTGGTCCAACGTAATCTCCTTGCTCTTGGTAAAGTGATAAGCCTTTGCATTTCAATATCTCCATCCTTTCCTGTTCTTTCATTCGTCTCAGCAGGAAATAATCGCGCCATGGTGTCGCAAGCCGCGTTTTAATAACCTTCTTCGGCGCTCGAACGGGTACGTAGGGCGCAATTGAGTGAAACCCCTGATCCGAAGATCCCAGTGGTGATCTCTCGCACTCGGGAATTCTTGTTTAGCTTGGGGGCAGGTTCTGCAGTTGAAAGCCTCGTTCGGAAGACTCGGGTCGTTGTGAGCGGACTCGTATACGAACACAGCAATACGAGCTCACTGCACGTGCAGTTGCTTCTTATC
>JBAMDN010000279.1:0-27752 GCA_037074945.1 Tetracladium marchalianum
TGGAGTCGGCCCAGGCGAACGGAACTTGCGTGGTCTGGATGTTATGCAGATCAAGGGACTGGTTACTCAGTAGTTCAAAAATTAATTGTCGTGATAGTTGTGACATGTTTTATAGTAATGTACATTCGTCCACATGGAAGATTATTTCTACTCTATTTTCCAACGCCGTATCAATGCATTCTTCAAACCGTTCCACTCCTATTCCCATCCTACCTATCTTTCTTCCCAGACAATGTATTATATGCCCACTGGTATGACCCCAAGAAGATAGCACCTCCAATACTGATCCACATCACTCTTGGTCCAACACCTGCAAAGAATGCCCTTGGACCACTATCCCTCAATATTTGCTTCAATAACGATACCACCGGTGTCTTCTCCTTCGCCAACATCATTCTCGTCTTTAGCACATCCAGCGGTGTTGTAAATCCAGCCGCAATAGCTCCAGCGGCACTTCCAAATAGACCACTCTCCAAGGCGCTGACAGACTCCTTCCCAGTTGTATTCCTCCTATACTCCTTCATAGCTTCCCACAGTGGAAATTGTATGACCGTGAACGGCACTTCTCTCATTATCGTGACACCCCATCCTCGATATAACTCTCTCCACACACCTGGTACACCAATTGCTTTGTACTGTGACAAAATAGCCTTCAATGCCAACAGCGACGAAGGATGGTGCCCAGCTTGCGCTCTCTGCTTCACCACCTCCGTAGGAACCCTCACGGCACATGCAGCTATCTCTCCCAGACTCGCAGCAACCATATGTTCGTACGGCGCAGCATTCCCAGCATTGCGTCTTTGTGAAGCGAAAAGCGCCTTGGAGTATTCGTATGTGCAGAAGAAAAGTGCCGCCCCGGGAGCAGATCCTACAATTGCGCTTCCAACACCACGGTATATGCCTGTGAAACCACCAGAGGCGAGGAAACCAGATGAGGATTGAAGGCGCGTCTTCAGCGTATCGAGAGGGTAGAGAGAGAGGTCGACAGTGGTTCCTGCGAGGGCACCAGAGAGAAGAGCTGTTGTGAAGGCGGTTTGGCGTTGGGTCGTCATTTTGAGTGATGTAGCTGTCGTGTGGTTTTGAATGGGGGTTTAAAGGCCGTTTAATGGCCTGGACCAGTGTTAGATGTGAATTGAGTGGTTGTGTTGTGCCATCTTGCGGATGGGAGAGTTTGCGGAAGCCGCACAAGCTAGAAGTTGCGAGGGAGGACGCGACAAACTATTTCCGATGACGGAGACGGAGCTTGGAGCTGTCATACATCACCCACCCTCCTCACGGTCGAATCCTCGCAATTTCTGGGAGACAACTCATTACTAGAACGGGAATGAGTTCAGGACAGCTGCAACATGTGTCCCGTTCTCTTGTCAAGCCAATTGGACTGGCAGAGTTCGTTAAATCGCTTGCCAGTGTACTGAATCTAAAACCAAACAATTACGATGGATGGCAAAATCGAAGACAAGTTAAAAAAATTGGTGGCCTATCCTCCCGTTCTCTAATCTTAATGTATATCTAACATACTGCAGGTCTCGCTATTAGTGGTGGTGTTGATTCTATGGCTCTTGCCTTTCTCTGTTCACAGCTCCGAAAGGCCACTCCTGACCAGCTCCCACCACACGAAAAGAGCTTTCAAGACGAGTTGAAACTTTTTCAAGGCGTTGAATTCTTAGCCTTCGTAGCAGATCATGGAGTCAGGAATGAGAGCACAGATGAAGCAAACGCTGTAGCTAGGCAGCTTCGAGGATACGGTACTAATTAATCCCATGTTCTCATGTTAAAACACGAATTATCTAACGTTCTTGCAGGACTCAAAGCGGATGTCCTTCAACTAAAGTGGGTTGAAAAACCTGGAATCAAATCTCCAAATTTTGAATCGTTAGCAAGGACCTATCGCTTTCGATGTTTAGGAGAGGCCTGTAAAGCTAATGGCCTGAATGCTTTACTACTCGCCCATCATCAAGACGATCAAGCGGAGACGGTCTTTATGAGAATGATCTCTGGTCATCAAGTACAAGGTCTCACCGGAATGAAAAGAGACACGGAGATTCCTGAATGTTACGGTATTCATGGTATTCATGAGAGTGGAGGTAATGACGATACGGTCCGAACTAGCAGTCAGCCAGCTACATACTCGACAATAAGCCATGAATGGCAGGGGAGACAGCTCCAAATTGAGCAAGGGGGTGTGAAGCTCTACAGACCAATGCTAGATTTCAGCAAGGCTCGCTTGATAGCAACGTGTGAGGAAGCTAAGGTTGGATGGTTCGAAGACTACACCAACAAAGATCCTACGATCACGATGAGAAATGCTGTCAGGCACTTGTACGCCTCACACACGATACCTCTTGCCCTCACTAAACCAGCGCTCCTCGAATTTTCTCGGAGATGCAGGGATACAGTTGCCACACGATTTGCTACCATGAATTCATGGCTATCAAGATGCGCAGTCTCCGAATTCGAAACACGAGTTGGGTGTGTGGGAATAAATTTCCTTGATTTGAATGACGTGGAGAGGATTGCTTCGCTGAGCGAACAAAAACTTGTTGCGTCAGAATTACTTCGTAGGATAATCATGTTGGTGACTCCAGAAGAGCATGCAAACATATCATCTCTAAAGGGAGCAGTCCTTCGCATATTTCCCCAGCTTTCATCAACAACTGGGGAAGAGCAGAGACCAGCCCCTTTCACTATAGCAGGCGTGCTATTTAATCCAAGGCCTAAACTAGGGGCTAATTCATGGCACATCTCTCGCCAACCTTACCCGTCTAACGTCGATACACATCCCACAATGAAATTTGCCCCGGTTACCTCTGGTAATGCCACAACAAAACCTACGACGTGGAGACTCTACGATGGTCGATTCTGGATCCGCCTTTTGAAACCAACAACGGATACGCTAGAAATTCGTCCCCTTCGGGAAGAGAATATGAAGATGTTTCTATCGGGACTTAATTCCTTGGAAAGGGTGAAGTTGAAGGATTATCTGAAGCAGAAAGTACGGGGAAATGTGAGGTGGACATTACCTTGCTTTTTTATGAATGATCAACCGGTTGCTCTACCTACTCTTGGATTTAAAGTTTCGTCAGCAAAGCTGGTCGAATATGAGGTTCGGTATAAGAAGGTTGATCTGGAGAACCTGCCTTTTGCTGAGAAGATCGTGTCATGAAACGTCAATCAGTGAGGTATTGGTGTGTGTATAACATGTATGATTTTGTGTACAATTGTACTGTACGGTTTCCCTTGACTCGAGAAAGGCGTATTTTCACACTAGAATTAAGAAACAATGATGTGAGTGCTGTGTATGCATCTGTACCCTAAACGCATATGGTTCGACTTAAATCACTGACTTTCACTACTGCGCTACTTCTCTCTTTTCTCATTGAAAGAAATAATACATTTCCAAATGTATCTGCAACTTGTGTTACATTTCCACGTGATCGCTGACCGGCTAAAATGTTATCACCGATTGCGGATTCTCGTGTCCCCATCCTTCACGACGTTCTGATAAATTTCACAAAACAATCCGATATTTGAATCAATTATCCCGTTCTGAATGAGTTTTCAAACAGGAGTCCTCTCGGGCGGAGGGCCTCCAACCAAGAAACCGCTCATCCTCTGTCTAGTAAGTTATGACCAGCTGAAAATAAATATGCAGAAACATTTCATTCTTTGGCTAAGGCGGACACCTAATTCAAGTCAACATCTCATCGAATCCCTCATCACTCTACCCCACTTTGATGTCTTGTAAGAATACCAAGCTAACACACGTCCAGCACGGAGGTGGAACAAACGCCACGATCTTCAATGTTCAGTCCGTCCGAATCCAGCGCCATCTCGCCCAGTTCTTTGAATTTGTCTTCCCAGACGGCCCGATTGAGACAGCTGCTGGTCCAGGAGTCCTACCATTTTTCGAAGGTTGCGAGCCTTTCTACTCTTGGATACGACAGAAGAATGCACCTCTCCTACCCGAGTCGAGGGCCGTGATCGAAAAAACCATCAAAGGACGAGAGCGCGAATTTGTGGGTATCATGGGCTTCTCACAGGGCTCAAGATTCGGAGCTGGATTGTTACTCGAGCAGCAACTCCTCCAGAAAGAGAAGCAAGATGTAGAAGGAGAAGAATATGAAACCGTGGGCTTTAGATTTGGAATTTTCCTCATGGGCACATGTCCGCCTTTGGTTTTAAAGAGGTTTTCAGAAGATGAGAAGAAAGAGGTTGTGAAGATTCCGACGGCGCATTTTCTAGGGACGCAAGACCCCTACTTGACAGAGGGGGAGGACCTGTTTTATGAACATTTTGATGGGGAGAGGTCAAGTCTGACCCGCTTTGATATTGGACATCGCTTACCGACGCTCGAGGAGGATACGATGAAAGTTGTGAATGCGTTCAAGATGTTGTATAGAAAGACGATGGGGAAGGAATTGGTTGATTTGGGCACAGCATGAGTAGAATTTGGGTTAGAACATAGAAATGGGAAATCATAGATGATATTTGTCGATACAGTAAGTATTATGTTCAGAAATGAGTTACTTTTTACGAGGAAGACAGAAAACGTAACTGGTACTATTCCTCGAATAGTCCAGGTAGCTCCGAATGCCAAGCAATTACATGATCAACGTCAACCTCGACTTCCGAATTTCTCCTTTTCTTCCAACAACCAGACAAGCATTTTAACTCCGCATTATCAAGAGTACCACCCCAAAGCGATGCCGAGAACCAGATACTGTACAACTCTGGCTAGCTGGGGCCAAGTCAAGGGTTTATTTGCCATAATGGGACGCACCCAAAAGAGGCATGCCACATTTCTGGGGAACGGACGACCAAGCTTTCACCAATATTGAAATTCATTCCTGCGGCTTGACGCTCGTAAGCGATCGATACCTGAGATAGCCAGAATTGTCCTCAAATAGTTGGCTCAACTATTCCAATAGCTCGATGTAACGCCCGCAGACGAAAGCTCGAGCACATGACGGAGTTATCACAACGCTCAACGGCGGTACAGCACGCCCCTGACCCACCTGGTCAGCCTATGGTCGCATTGCCATCGCCATCAATCATGCTTTGAAAGACGACCACGACCACCACCTAGTCATATTTGTGTATGAACTTCTAGACATCTAAGAATAATCGATTACTCTTGACTTCGGTTCTCATAGTCATCTTCTATGCCTTGAAAAGGGCAGCGAGTTGAATTATCAGAAGGACTTCTCATCATACATTGGCTCTTACGATTCTGGATGATTCTGGATGATCAAACTCTTCCTAAGGCTCTTGCATGGAGTAGCAACTGGTACTAGCATAAGTCTGCCGCCCGTTCTCGCCACCCTGCACTCCTGCACTCCTGCTCCCATGAAAGTATGGAAGTATCCGCCGACCCAATTGAATTTTAACAATCACTCGATCTTTATCACCAGCGCCGATAGATCTCGCTGACGGTGGCTGCATGCAAATCCGATCAGTTATCTTGTTCTCCATACTTTGTATGCCCGATACGGTCTCGGCACGGAAGAATGCCCCTCCTTTTGCTGGTGTCACCTGGTGATCTGGTCGGCAAAAACCCCAATGTACTTCATCAGATAAACTACTCTGGTCGTAAATAAAGCGTCTTGTGTAAAGTCACTACTCATGTCTGTTTCATGTATGCCCTGGACAGTCCACATGTATTTCTCCCAGTGTCCTTGCTTCACTTGCCTGTTAAGCTCAAACCCATGCGGGGGAGGGGCATTCTCCCGTACCGAGAGTGTAGTAGGAAAGGCCGAGGTTTACTGCTTATCTCAATAATGTAGTGTTTCCGTTACTTGAACTAGTGGCAGCGTATTCAAGTATGCACGAGCAGAAGTTTGGGTTGTTTGTCAACTGCCTACATGAGTGGAGGTGCTTGGCGATTTCTAATACGATGAATACAAGCGACCAGAAGATTCAGAAACCGCTCAGCAGTTGCTATACTGTTGTCAAACATGATTCTTCGTCACAGACGCGCTCGAATTAGTCGTGATTTGTAATAGTATACGAAGTAAGTTAACGGCCTGCACTTGTCACGACAAACCTCCGCTAGGTCTGGTGTTGATACTACCCTGCTGGCTCTTCTGTTATGGACGACAACAAGCGAATGTCGTTGCTAAGTGGCATGCTCAGAGGCTTCTGCCGTGGGCTGAATTTGTACCATAGATTGAGGTTCATCCTTAAAGTGGTAAAATCCCAGTTGCATGAGTTATGTAGGCTGCGGCACGGGGTCCCCTAGAGCCTCCATGGTTATGTTTGCCCCAACCCATGATACTCTATGGATCGGGTTAAAGTTCATAGAAGTCGGGTCACTCTATACTATAGAGTATATATAGGGCACTAAGACTCTGTAGTGCTTAAAGTACATTAAATTGTATTAATATCGACTATATGTATATATTATATATTTTTATACATTACTTAGGGTGATATAATTTCTTCAACTCCAGCCCCATCCCATGGAGCGAATAGAGCGAGCCACTTCGATCCGTGGGGTGGGGTGGGACCAAATGCTCTATGGATTTATGGATTCTTGCCGCAGCCTAGCTAGAAGTTGTGGAATGATCAAACATAAGGGTCGTTAAAACATTCGAATCTTGCTCTCTTCTACACATCTTTGGAGACACACCAGTCTCTCGAAATGAATCATTTTCAGAATATAATAAGAACAACTGTATTTTCTACGCGTAGTGTAGTGTTACATTGGCGGCATTGTTTTCCTTGGGATGGATGAACGTCCTTCACTCGCCTTCTTGAGTGGGGCTGCTGTGTGAAGTGCTCGTCCTATCAATACACTCACCAAGACCATTTATTTTCGGTTTGCATTCTCGCGCACATGTCAATTGCTGTAGAAAATCAATGATGTGAGTGATGCGAGGAAACAGTTTGGTCGGGTGTTTCCAGGCCTTCCGGTGAAGTATAAGAAGCAGTGAGGTCTCTAAAGTTTTTCCCACTTCCCTCTCATCATCACCTCCCCAACTTCCTCGTAACACACCTCAAATCAAATCGGCAAAATGGTTGTCATTAATCTCAAAGGCCTCATCACAGCTGCTGCATTCGTTTCAACGCTCTTAACGCCCGCCTTGGCCAACTTCCACATCATGGGCTGTGACATTTCTGGCGGAGCAGGCAGTCAACAATACAATTACGGAAAAGTGAGTTGAAATGTTTCTTCCCCTGATAATTTCTCCAACATTCACTTGATCACAAAATCACGACAAAGACTACAAGCTAAGAACACCAGGTAATCACGCTCAATTCTAACACTTACAACTGCGGTTCCATCTCCGGCAGCGCGGTCTTGGAGGACTGGGATGGTCATGGAAACGGCCCCTCCTTCCTTGAAGGCAAGGCGAACACCTGTGGCAAGAAGCTGAATTTCTACAAGGTTGGGAATACCTATCAGTTCTACCAGAATAGTGGCAATGGCGTGAAGATAGGTGATTGTTATAAGAACACTAGCCCGGGAAATCCAATGATCTGCCCGATAGCCTTCGAACAGAGGGTTTGCTCATCTAAGTATATTTGTTATGGACATTGCTAGAGTTTCAGGATATGAACGATCTCGGCAGTCTCGATGAATGAATGTTGGAGCGTGTCTGGTGAAGTGCGTTTGATGAGTTGGGTTGTAGAAGCGTTGCAAGCAAACATCCATTTGCAAAGCTAGAAGATTGGTCTGCGTTCAACAGTGTATGTGGAATGCAATCTATGTCAAAAATTGTCGCGAGGTCTGGACAACCTTGATGCTTAGTTCTTATCTTTATCTGTGAGAAATTAGGAATGAGAGAAAGTTCGCCCTTAAATTACCACATAATATGTTCGAGGTTGAGAAGAATTCTACGACATGAAAGCTTGAAAAGACCAGTTAAGAAATGATGCATAAGATCTGAATAACGAGGCAAGCTTCCCCTCATTCAGTGCTAGTCAACAAATTAAACACGCTCTTCACGGAACACCCATGCCCAGCTGAATTCCCAGATGGCGGGGTGAGTCCGCCAGCCCATCATCATGTCTTGGCACGTCTCATTCCTTGAAAACCACAAACCATAAACCGACCTCGTCCAACATCAACATTTCAAACAATTTTTACATCTCGGTTCTCCAAACTGGTTAGTTGGAGCAGATTCTTCGAACGTCTGAGCTTCAATACTTCATAAAACTCACAAACCATGAGTCCCTCACGCAATCACACCGGAGAACTAACGTCCCTCCTCCCCTCCATTGACATCCACCCTGACGGCGAAAGCAACCGCAGCGGCATCTCGCCCAAACACTTCTTCCACGTCCTCTGGAAATCTTCCAACAAAGTCTCGCAATATGTCAACCTCCTCTTCCCATTCGCCTTCATCGCCATCATTCTCAACTTCGTCATCTCCGATCCCATCTGGATCTTCTCCATCGCCTACATCGGCATGATCCCTGCGGCCAACCTGCTCGGGTTCGCCGGACAGGAGTTCGCGAGGAAGATGCCCAAGGTCTCGGGGATCTTGATTGAGACAACGTTTGGGAGCGTGGTTGAGATTGTGCTGTTTTTGATTTTGATCATTAAGCATAAGACTGGTAGTGAGGGCGAGGGTGAGGGGGATGGCGAAGGTGGAGAGGGTGGGAATTTGATTCCCATCATTCAGGCTGCTATTTTGGGGTCGATTTTGACGAATTTGTTGTTGTGTTTGGGATTGTGCTTTGTTGTTGGAGGGTTGAGACAGCAGACGCAGAAGTTCCACGGGGCTGTCAGTGAGGTATGTCCTATTCTCACGAGTGCCGTAGATGGAGTCACTATGCTGTCTACCTTTTGATCTGTAAATGATTGTATGGTACTGACTCAATAAATACAGGTTGGTAATGGTTTACTGCTCGTTGCAGGCTTTGGACTTTTGATTCCAAGTGCCTTCTACTCGGCATTAAAATCTTCAGCCACGCCAGCAGCACTACCACATGGACATCACAGTTTCACCGATGAGAAACTGAACCACGATATCATTGGTATTAGTCGAACAACTTCAATTCTACTGATGATCGCTTTTGTAATGTAATTGTTTTTGTCTCCGCCCATCTTCAGAACGTAATTCTCATATTCTCAAACAGGTACATCTGGTATAACGCCGTAACCAACCACTCCATCTTTGATTCGGTCCTGGAGCAAGACGAACACCACGATTTGGACCACCACGCTGACGTCGCAAAACCCAAATTCACGCTCACAGAATGCGCTGTTGCTATTACTGCTTCAATCGTTCTCGTCATTGTTTTAGCGGTCTTGCTTGTGAATCGAATCGAAGATGTCGTGGAGGCTGGCATTCCTGATCAATTCTTGGGTCTGATTCTTCTCCCGTTCGTTGAAAAAGCTGCGGAGCATTTGACTTCTATTGACGAGGCTTGGGATGGACAGATGGTATGCTTGTCATTTCGCATTTTGCGAATCGCCGAAGTATGCTAATGAAATACAGAACTTCGCTCTCTACCACTGTCTCGGCCCCTCCATTCAAACAGCGCTTTTCAACGGTCCTCTTGTTGTCATCATAGGCTGGTTCCTCGGCAAGGATATGGATCTTAACTTTGAGATTTTCATGATCGTTCTACTTGTTCTTTCCATCGTGGTGGTCGGCAATTTCCTCCGCGACGGAGAGTCGAATGCTTTGGAGGGTGGATTGCTTGTGGTGAGTTGAATTCTCGATTGAGTAATGCGTGTTTACTGATTCGTGTTTCTCTAGATTGTTTATTTCATTATCGCGGTTGCGGCTTGGTATTATCCAGATCCTGATGTTGCCACTTCGAACGGATCAGAGAACTTTGTGAGCAGCATCAGAGCTACGGCAATATAGACTCAAGACAAGCATCGCTGGAGATGCAATACTTTGCCAAGCGATTAAATGAGAGCTTTTCCAGAATACGATGTTGTACGAAAAGTTTGTAGTATATCAACTACGGCATTGAGTTTTCTCGACACCGCTTCAACACACAAATAGCACTATGGAATTAGTGAAGTCGGGGAGCTGAAGAAACATCACTTATGTATCTATCTAGGGAGCCAGAGAATGCGAGCTTCTTTTTGAGCAGTTCATACATGTCACATCTACTGTAGGATGAGTGAGGTTCGCTTGCGAGTTAGAAGGTCGTCTTCAAAACATCCAAAAATGAGCGTGGTATTGAAAACCCTCCAATCACATCCGCATCCAAAGAACTAGACGCATGTTCTCGGCCAACAGCCTTAAGTGACGCGTCTAATCGTCTGCTGACTTGACCATCTTGATTTCGATGTGAGACGAATGCAATTCACGCAGAAAATCAGAGGTGTGGCAGTTGTCCGTACCTGCATGTCCATGTCCTCAACTTCCAAGGGACCCAGATCAGGATTTTTCCCATCTGATCGTCACCCCAGTTTCCATCAACATTAGCTCTGTTACAGATTGCCAGACATGCTGGCCCTCCTATTCGCCCGCACCCGGTCAATCTGCAATATTTCAAGGGGCCATTGTTAATGAGGTGCCAATGGAATCCCGGGCAGAGTGTGTGAGCTGCTGGGCCCGTGGTGTCAGTGACATCACTATCCAGCAAAGCCGAATGCATGGCGCTCGTTCCAAGGTCTAGTCACGTCCGCCAGCATCATGTCCACAACACAAACCAATTTAGATCTGCCCTTTAAAGCGTGCAATCCCTCTTCTCGTTCGAAAGCTTCGGTCGTCATCTCCATCCTCCTTTTTCTTCTCTTGCGTTTCCCTCTCGCTCTGTGTGTGCTTCTTTTGCTGGGTGTTTCTCATTCAAACAACGTCATTTGCATCAAGCTGACCGCCTCCCGATTTAAGCTTCAGCTCAAGCTTCTCCAAGACTTTATTGCCAAAACTCTCAAGATTCTTGAATATACTTGAAAACCAGCTTCGCAAATCACCATGATCTCCTCTCAGCTTATGCTCCCCGTAGCCCTGGCTTTACTGCCAGCGGCATTGGCAATCCCAGCGCCAGCGCCACCTCACCCAATGATCACTGCTCGAGCTGCCTTGACTGATCGCACACCCACCCGAGTTCAACAACGAGATATCATCGACGACATTACCGGCGCTGCAGATTACGTAGGAAGTGTTCTGGGAAACCTGCCTTCTTACGTCGCAAGCGGTGTGCCTGAATTCTTCCAAAACTTGCCTACTGGAACGGCCGTGCAAAGTAGTCTCGGACTCAGCGATGATGATTTAGATGCTGCGCCAACACAGGTCTTGAACATTCCGTAAGATTTACCTTGAGTCTCTAGAGTAGAATATTTGGAAATCTACTAACAGTTATTTCCATAGTTCGTACGCCAATTGGACGGAACAAGGATGGAACTTGCGATTCCGCGGAAACGTCTACAAACAGCCTAACATCTCGGAATCCAAACTCAATGAACTCGCTGATATCTTCCTCATCGATGTCGACACCGACGAGCTTCCTCCCGAGCAAGCTGCTCAAGCGAGAAACTTGACCGCAAGCATCTTCGTTGTTCAGCAAGATGATGAAGAAGTCTCGTTCCACATTGAGCCTGCAAAGTCTCAAGGTACCGATGGCACGGCTAGCGGAGACGCAAGCGCCACGACGCCAAAGGGAGGGGTTCAGAATATCACACTACCAGTGAATACCACCGATCAAGGAGACTTCGATTATTTCATGCCTCTTCGCAATGTTTCCGGACCCGGAGGCTCCCTCGAGCAAGGCAATCTAACCGTCTTCCCCCAGAGGATCAACGTCTACGCACAAGGCGCAAGTCTCGGTAATGCTACATCATACCTCGTACCAACGACGGGACTTACCATTATCTCCGACATTGACGATATTCTTCGAGTGACCAAGATCTACCAGCCAAAGGAAGGTCTTCTCAACTCCTTTGCTCGTCCATTCGTCCCATGGATGAATATGCCCGACATCTACGCCAACTGGTCTCGCTCAATTCCTGGTTTCCATTACCACTACTTGACCACCACTCCAGAGCAAGTTACTCGAAATTACATGGATTTCATCTACAAGACGTACCCAGGTGGATCTTTTGATACAAGGTAAGTTCTCCGCACTCACCTTTTCCCATATCACTGTCTTCCAGAATGCTGACTTATCCCAAAAGACCACTTAACTTCAGCGACGTAGCCGCCACCCTCAAGATCCGCAAATACCTCCTCACCCGCGTCTTGGACACCTTCCCCAGACGCAAATTCATCCTTGTAGCCGACACCTCAAACTCCGACGTCATGTCAGCTTACCCCGAACTTGCCGCTGAGCGTCCAGACCAAATCCAATGCATCTGGCTCCGGAACACTTCGTCGACAGATCCTGAAAATAAATTCCCTTACGATACCAGCAAGTTCAAGGACGTCAACACAGCGAAGTACATGTTCTTCAACGTGCCAGATGATCTCAGGAACTTGGATGTCATGGGCGGACAGTGTGTTAATGCCACTGTGAAGCAGACGGTTACATTCAGTTACCAAGGTTTGCCGTTCGGATTAGGCAAGAAGAGCGCGGCTGGAAAGTCGTCGGTTGCATGGAGTGGACTCGTATTGACCATGATGCTCATGTTGTTTTGGTCCTTGTTGTAGGTATCTAAATAGAGATATCATCGTTGGGTTTGGCGGGCGTTTCATCTGGATTTGAGCATGGGAATTGAAATTGGGTTCTTTAACCCCTTCCAACATGATAATGTATGTATGGAATAATGTATTTATGATCTAAAAAGAAAATTTACCTACTTGAAGAACTTGCCATGTGCTACGTGATATATTTCTCAAACGCGGTCCCGGCCTGTCTTTCTTCAGATGCAGTCTCCTAAAGTAACATATAATATTCATTCTCGAAAGAATCAAGAGGCGCATCTGTTCAAATGTTAGCACTTGAGTGACTTTACAATCTGGATTGGGAGACTTATCCCCAAAAATGGAGGGACTATCCAGAATCCGAATCACCAGGATTCAAGATAGCCCAGGACTACCTTCCTCTAGGCCTGTCCTCATTCCCCTATTCCCAACAACAGATAGGCCTGCTTCAATAACGATCCTCTCAACCTGCACACAGCTACCCAAAGCGAACCTTTGAAATTGAGAAGTCTGGCAAACCACATGATGCTACCCAGTCCGGACAGGCACTAAGCCTTGACTCCAACTCGGGATGGGTCCCATTCTAGACACAATGTGATCTCCTTCCTCCTCTCATTCTAGGGGCATGGATTGTGTCAGCAGCGTGGGGAAATAGAGAGATCTCACTACAATGCCTCCATCTCTTGCACTCAACAAACCCTGCTACCATCGCTATATCCTGATCATACCGTAGTACATACCACCGTCTACCCAAGTACGAATCCCTGAGGCCAGCAGTGTCCCGGACGCATCGCAGACCAACCAAAATTGAATATTTCTCACAACAAATCTCCAAGCTTCTCCCTGTTTGAATAGCACTACCCTCAAAGACTAGTTTTATGTTTCCTCCGCCGCACCTACTTTTTCAAGAGGAGTGCAAGCGGGGCAATAGCGGACAAAATACATCAACAAAAACCGCAAACATCTCTCGAGTGAGAGGAAGGGGATCCAAGTACCGCGAAGGCATGAGGATTATGTGTCGGCGTCTTCCATCATCCTAGGACTCAAATGCCCAGGAGAGAAAGTTGATGCGGCTGATCGGACCATACGAAGTATATCACTGCCGGTGGCCAGAGCCGTGGCAGTGGTCTTGTGAGCTGACTGCGAACTGTTTTATGGTCCGAGTTTCTGGGTGCTTCGGGAGGTTGTAAACAATGTCTATCTTCGCCCGAGGGCTAGGATTGAGAATAGAGGGTAAGGCGGTGTTCTTCGCTACAATGAATCGTAGGGAAATCATCTCTGTGGACTCCGTGAGAGGGTAGCTCAGTTCGGGTATGAGAGGCTCCGGAGCAGGACAACTGGCCATATCTTCTCAGCAACAAAGCTTTGAAGGACCATCGCCCAAGCAAAATTGCTCCTGCAATGGTCTGTTTGTGGGCCATTTATAGGTATTGTGCTCAGCCGGCATAGTCCAAAAGTGGCCCTCCCACTTTGTCTTCGAGAGTATGTAGAATTCCTGCTGGTCGATTCGAATAGTTTGCTGAAGACCCTAGACAACTTCAAAAGAAGATGTGCGTCCTCCCTCCATCATTGTGTCTCCTTCTTACATCATCCATGGCAACATCAACAAAACGGTCCATCTGATCAGAGTATAATGCCCAGCCGACAACCCTGACGAGCGTCCTCGCATGAGGCTCTGACCGGAATGGCTCATAGGAGAAGTCTATTTTGTTGTCTTGCGACATCTGGACTGTCCCCCATCTGTTCAATCCTCAAGCTCTGTTACAACTGCTCAGCTGGTTTTACCTCGCAGAATTCACTCGGCTATGAGGACATAATAGGATGGAAAGACAACTATGACCGCAAAGCTAAACCGACAAAAACTTAGGGTTAAGTTCTGACCCAACTATCCCTTTCGAGATAGATAGACCAGAGAACTATAGGGAAGGCGTCGTGCATGGTTTGCATTTGCTCGGAAAGAGCGAGAGAAGCTTGGAGGTTTGCTGGGTGTAGAGAAATCGAAAAGCTTTTGCGGGGGCGACGCGTTTGGAGACTGCATTATTAGCTTTCGAAGATTTGTCTCGGTCGAGTGGCATATAAGGTCGTGATTCGGAATGCATTGACGAGGCCGAAGTCTGCAGAGCATTGCAATTGATATCTGACAATGTGATGTCCGATAGAAAGCTGGAGAAGCCAGATGCGACAACATGTAATGGCGCGGGACGCTTAGACCAAGTCGCGTCTTGATGCTAGGTCACGTGGCCATCCATTAGCAATCCTTTGGCTCTCATCATCACGATCTCTGTCTCCTTTCTATTTCTACTCATAGTCGACTCATCTATTCACGGTTTTCGGGTAGTGCCTTGAAGTACCTATCTCAGATGCTTGAACACTGAGAAATAAGTTTTGTTTGGCCGAAATTCTCCACAGCCCTTGCTTCTTCAGCTTTCCGGAAGAGATGAGAACCACTCTCATCCGTCAATATCAAGACCGACTTTGCCATCTCCTTGACTGAAGCTGCAAAGTGCAAAGTGCAAAGTGCGAAGTTCTTGTTCTTTGGTGTCTTTCAAGCCTTCAAGGTCTTTCAAAGGTGGTAGGAGTGGTAGCTTGAGGCTAAAGGTGACGAGCCTTTGAGGTCATTCGAGGAGGATCGGTAGCAAGTCTGAGTATCTTGGATATCTGCTACCTTCAAGTAGTAAAAGACTCCCACAAAGTCAAAATGGCAGAGAAACCAGGTTCAAGAAAGACTCAAGCCCCTCTGGTTGACAGGATACTTCAGTGTGGTAAAGCGGCATTTGACCCTGCTTTGCCAGAAGAGTCAAGAATTCCCAAACAGCAAGAATTCGCCAACCTACTGGAAAGGTTAACTTTCAATCGTCCTCAAAATCAAGCTATCTACTAATGCCACAAACAGTACAGGCGTCTTATCGCTCATTCCTGTCTTGAATCTCCTGGTGCAACCAGACCGAGTACATCCATGGCTTCGTCAACCAATTATCTCTGCACTTGTGAGATTGCCACTAAGACCCCGTGGTGTGCAGCATACCATCGAATTTATTCTGTCAGTCCACCCTACTACCTCAGGTGCCAATTCGGAACAGAGGACTGGCAGGGGCAGTGCCATTTCACATGAAGCACTAAATGCAATTTCGAAGCTCTTGTCATCTCCCCCAGCGGGGATGGATCCAAAAGAATGGTTTCAGGGTATCGCACCACAGATGTTTTCTCTTCTACAAGGTGAAGGAGAACCAGAAATGGACAAGGCTGCTGCCTTCGTTATTGGGTTCGGGATTCTCGGTCGTAGGAACTATGGAGCGCCTGGTAACATTCCCCTTGATGGTCTGGTAATATGCAAATACTAATATGTACAGGAATGCCTGGCTGGGAAGCTTTCGTTGAACCAATTTTCCACCGTATTGATCCAACACTGGTCCCAAGCGGTATCTCAAATGGCTCGATGTCTACGAATGTGGACTACATCATCATACCGGGCTCTAGTCGAATTCTGATATCAGCCCATGACCTTGCCACAGCCCTTCAAAGACTTGTCGTACTACTGTCTTCGCATCCAAATCCTGCTTTGACAAAACGACTTTTGAGGCCGCTACTTCTTCCTCTCTGGGCCCTTGGTAATTGGCCAACTGGAGATGCAAGGGTTGAAAGCCAGTATCGATCACGCTCGAGAAATTTATTGAAATCACTGATTCAACTAACAACAAACACTGCTACATCGAAAGAAACCGCGCAAAACTCATCCAGTATAATCTTAGAGATTATGAATAATCTTCTTTTCAATGGAAGATCTAGTCCAGGGAAGACTTCTTGGGAATATGAACTCGCCAGAGAGGGTGACGGAATTCAAGTCCAAGAACCGTCGTTCAACCAAAGCGATGAAATATCGTTCCAGGATTTCCAGAAGATTGATGGAAAAGTCGATTCTTTTATGGACCTTCTGGAATCAATCCCGGACCTCGCTCCGGAAATATCGAGGCTATTCCTGCAGCTTTTCCGAAATTGGGTTTCGAGCAACAAAATCGATCGTCCTCAGATTGTGACTCGCTTAGAACCCACAGATGAACTCGGCAGATTTCAGCAGAAGATCATTGAGGTCAAAATTATGCAAAAGTTGATAGACAAATTTCCAGACAAACTCGTGCAAAACAGTACTCAGGTACTAGAAGTTGCTGGAAAAGTTTTATTTGATTTCACATCGGAAGCAAGTAGCGAGGACACGATATCTGTTGCATTGAGTCTCCTCAATATCGTCCTAACATCCCCAAACTTTCGACGGACCCCAGAGGCTGAAGAGATTCTTGCGTCGGTGCAGTCTTCGCTGAAGCTCATTAGTCGCTCTACCTCAGAAGCTTCTACCACTGCGAAAAATCTACTTCTGCTCTTGAGGTTCAGAAGCACGATAGGTGAGCCAGAGACTGTACAAGAAACCTCTGCGCCAGATCAACAAACCGAAGATCGTAAGAGTTATAGTCTTGCAATGTCATATCTCACAACAACGGATTCCCCTCCTCCGGTGCGAGCCCAGGGTTTGGAATTGATATCCGGCTTGATCAAAACAAACAGCTCGATCCTCGAAATTCCTTCCCTTCTTGTCCTCCTTGTTGCCCTTCTCCAAGATGACGAAGAGTACATCTACCTTCGAGCTGTCAAGTCTTTTATCCAGCTCTCCGAAAAACATCCAAAGACCGTTCTGAAAGAGCTTATTGACCGGTACGTCGATCCACAAGAAGAAGCAGAACTTGATCAACGCCTAAGGTTGGGAGAGGCATTACTGCAGGTTGTCCAACATAGACCACTAGCTTTTACCTCTGAATTGTCAAAAACAGTCTGCGAAGGTCTCCTTTTCACAGCCGGTCGTCGGGGTTACAGAAAAAAGGAAGAGCTAGCGCAAGAAAGAAAGAAAAGGCTGGAGCAGCAGCGAAACCAGGAAGCAGAGGATGCTTGGGATGGTGATGTACCTCAATTGGATGAGGTCCTTGAGATAGAATCAAAAGAAGAGGAAGAGTTCGCGGCACGGATTGTTGGTGGCTGGGAGAGCAAACGTGGATTGGAAGACGTCAGAATACGCGCATCGGCACTTTCCATTCTTGGGTCATCTATCGAAGCCAACGTGGCTGGCATTTCCTCTACGGTTCTTTCGACTATAATAGACTTATGTATCCATATCTTGACATTGGAACCTGATCCAGAAAAGGCGATTTTACGACGTTCCGCTATTCTTGCATTCATGAGTTTTGTCAGAGCATTGGATACCGCTCAGCGAGAAGGCATGAGAATGGGATTTGGGTTCGTTGGACAGAGTTTGGAGGATGTAAAACGGATTTTGGGATATGTGGAGGGGTCTGATAACGACGAGCTTGTGAGGCAGCATGCTAAGGATGTCATTGGATCGTTAGAGGCGTGGCAGATGAACATGCTAAGTCCAACATTCCGGAATCAGTCAAGTGGGATTCAGGAATTGGCAGGGCTGTCTGTCAACCCGAATGCAGTACAAGATTCACAGGGAGGAGTGAGGCCGAAGATAGAGGAGATTGAGTAGATATTTTCTTCATCTCCCGAAGCATGTGCTTGATGATTTGGAGACCCAAAGTAGTCCAAAAATCATGCTGCCACCCACACCTCGCGTAGGACGAAGTGATGTTCAATGCATGTTACATAACTTACATCAACGACGTGCAACAAAGTGATCTCTCATTGGAGCCTGATATAGACCGACGATGAGTGCGGAAGGAAAAGTGATTTCGACATAAGTGCGAAAGAGTTAACGAGACGCTGCTTCGATGAGCTGACTTACTTTTAGTGGGAATTCCAGTTATTCAGTCTATTTCACAGATTGTTTCCTACAAATCACACTTAACATTGAGTCTTCAAGATAATTACTGCGAAAAATTGCCATAATTTGTAGGGTGAATTTGCAGTGTTGCAAACAACAAGAGACTCGCAAACAGTCCTTGCGGTTGGAATTCTTTCTCCAAACCCTTTTCTTATTGTTTGGGGAAGATCAAATGAATAGCCTAAATAGACAAATCTGATTTTGGCACAAGTCGGTATCAATATATCAGATAAGCAAAGTGTGCTGGGCTAAGAAGCAAGTTTGTCTCCTCTAGCATTTCATTACGAGATCATGAATCAGGAGCCTCAACACGCATAAAGTAAATTTAAAGAAAGGCGAGAAATCTTTTGCAAACAAAAATAAGTGATGACAAAGTAACACGAACTTCATTGTCAGATATCACCGTGACATCAGTTGAACCAACAGAGGAAGATTCGTGAGGCTACGAACAGACCCGAGGGCAAGGTCAATCAATTATGGGGAAAACCGACCGCGGCAAATCAAGACCGACTTTTAAGCGAGACCTAAAATGCACATTCCAAACCTGAAACCACAAAAAACAAGCAGCAGGCAGGTGCGCTCGGTGCGTTGGTTGGAATATTCTAGCAAGCCCGATTCAGCTGGCCTAGTTCTCTCCACTTGAGCTTGGCCACGAATTATAACCGACTTCATAAGCGGATATACGATTTTCCCAGGTATACAATTTTGAGGTTGATTAGTGTAGTGGTTAGCACGTCTGATTCTGATTTCAGATCATTCAGGAATCGCCAGTTCGAGCCCGGCATCGACCTAATCTTAATTTTTTGTATCCTTTGTAAACTTTTTGATCTGTTTCCATAGATCTTTAATGATAGAATTCTTAAAATTGGGATACTTTTAACATCTTTATGTTGTGGTCACATGATCTAGTTAGCGTTTGTATTGTCCGCTTTGCCGACAATTTCTCAGAATGAAATATATCGTAGTGGTAAGTTGTCTCCAGCTACTTTATAACTGGGGTGCATTCTTGTGTAGTTCTTATTTCCTTGCAAGAAGATTTCATTTGTCATAAGGCTATATGAAAATGATATTACCAAATTAGTTTGTACGAGGAGATATAGTGAAGGCTAGAGTTTGATTATTGGCGTGTTTTGACATCACATAGGACTTTTACAAAGAGATGTGATCATTCGATATGGGACTAGTAGAGTATGACGAAAAGAAACCGACGGCAGAGAATTGGAACCCATGCGCCCAATCAATACACTTCTGTGCTTACACCCTTCTTCTACTCGCTTAATGCACACCCAAATGAGAAGCTCACGGCTTGAATGAGTGACAAACGGTAGTAGGTAAGAACAAAGCCCTGGCCCTAATTTTCGATTTCACTGCCACCATGCAATAGCCATACCCCCTTCAGTTTCTCCACCTTCGCACTTAGTCCCTCCTTCTGCATTTCCAATTCCCTCCACTCCAACTCTAACCTTTGGATATGCTCTTTCGCCAACCCCAATACCTCTGCCTTACTGATCGCTTTCTCGGGTTGCTTGGAAGCTCTCCGTGCCTCATTCACTCTCTCCACAAGAAGTGGCGGGAGAGCAGAAAGCAGAGCCTCATACTCGCTATTGAGTTTGGTGCGATATTTACGCTCGATAAGGTTATGTAGATAGCAAGGATCTGAATTGGGAATTGGCGGGCGTTGTTTGTGGGGTACATGTGATGATTGATTCTGGGTCATTCTTGACTTTTGTCCTAGGATATCTTTTTGGTGGGATTTCCGAGATATCCATCGGGGCTTTGTCGGGCCTCGTTGAAGATTCTCTGGACTTCTAGATCCGCTTGTGTGGTTGTATTCAGTCGTTGGCGGCGTTGTGATGGGAGCGGCTGGGGATACGAGCAATTGAGGCTTAACGAAGAGGGGGTTTGGATGCAAGTCCCCGAAGTACGAGGTCCCAGCGCCCTCATATGAGTTTGAGTATGGGGTTGGTTCTGAAAAGGGCGGTGAGTTCTCAGGTGCAGAGTTGTCCATGTCCCAAGTATCGTTCCCTACGAAAGGTACAGATAGTTGACGTGGCATATCGAGGCCGGTGCAGAGAGAGGACGATTCAGCTGTGGCATCTTCCCAAAAAAGCTTCGTAAGCGTTGCTGGATCATAGATTTGAGTTGAACCACTGGTCCAAACCGAATTCTCATAGCTGTACGAGTATTTTGCTTCCATTTTATCAAGATTCCACGAAGAAGAAATAGAATTGTGAAAAGCAGTGAGTGAGTGAACGGTCTTGACTGTCGTATCCTCTCGATCTAGCTTCCTTTATATCTGCTTCAACCATGTAGAGACGCACACAGATTATGGCATATACGTCGGAATTTCAAGTCCATCAATCACGTCGAGTTTCAATCTTCTGATCCCCAAACTATTCACCGGTAAAACAATTCCTGCTATATGAGTCTCTTGGCATGACTTTGAGCACCATCGACTAGATATTCAATTTCCCAGGCCAAGAAGACGTTGCAAAAAACCTTCCAATTCTCATCGTACCCATCACCGCGCTCGTCGAGGCATAACAAGCAAACTGATGACAAACGTTCCCATCCATCGAAAGGAGGCACCAAGAAACATTCAGCACCGCAGATTGGGAGATGGACATGGGCCATGGGGATGAAAGGAGACCATAATCGTACGACTAATCTGACGATGAAAGGCGGAGAGAGGAAACTTCTAGAATGATGAGATGGAAGAAGTCTAAGTTGCTTCATGCGCCGTGCTTATTATTGTTCTAGTGTGGAGGTGTTGTTAAGCTGGAAGTCTCCCTGGAAGTTCTTATATTGGCCGGAGCCTATGGTGCGCTAGTCCTGTTTCGGGGACGTCAACCTCTTCCTTTCGTGTGTCTCGGTTTTCCGCTGTGGGCGAATGATACAGTAACAGAACGACATGGCTTTCCAGCCAGAGACTTCAGCAAGGGCGAAAAGACCGCCTAAGTCCAAGCCAGTAAATCCCATTGAATTCGCAATAAGATCATGGTTCGAACAACTCCCACAGGAGCTGGTTGAGAGCATATCCTCAAATTTGGAAGATCTCATCTCAACTGCACCCAAAAGATGGACTGTTTACCCTCCCATGGTTCTCTTGCCATCGGGAAGTTTTAGCCCGATTTGGGAGAATAAGATTTTGGGAACTACACCTGAGCATAAGCACACTCTCTGGAAATATATCCTTGAGGAAGTCGCCAGAAGAGAAGGAAAAGGAGAGCTGTCTCATCTAGCCACCAATTCAGGAATTCCACTCAACACGTCAGAAGATTCCACAAAGAATGGCGTCAGCAACAACTCAGAGGATGAGCGTTCAGAGAACATCCTCCGCACACCAAGTGGTCTCATAATGCTCTACGGAGACTTTGGTCCTGCACTTTCACCTACCATTTCACCGACCAAGGATGATTTTGCCGACGCTTTCTGGGTAAGCACCAAACAAAACGGAATTACCCAAAAATGGGCACCACGATACACGATGTTTAGCCGAGGTAACATAAAAGAAAAAGCACGACTGTTGGACTTTCACAAAACCGGACCGAGAAAAGCGAGTAAGGAAGAGCTTCTGAAGGCCACAGCAGTTGATCTCTATGCTGGAATTGGGTATTTTGTGTTTAGCTATGTGATGCTAGGGATGGGGAGAGTAGTAGGGTGGGAGTTGAATCCCTGGTCTGTTGAGGGGTTGAGGAGGGGAGCAGTTGCGAATGGATGGGGCGTAAAGGTGGTGAAGGATGGAGAAGAGTTTGTGGTGGGGGATGAGAAGATCGTGATCTTTTTGGAAGACAATCAAAGGGCAGAAGAAAGGTTGAATTCTTCAGCTGGTATGGAGCTTAAGAAGCACGAAACAATTCATGTCAATGGGGGATTGCTCCCTACCAGTTTGTCAATTTGGAAGAGTGCCTTGCATCTTTTGGATGGCAGAGGATGGTTGCATTTACACGAGAATGTGGGCGTGAACGATATTCCAAAAAGAAGCCTGGAAATCGAAGAGATGCTGCAAGCATGGGAATCTTCAACCAGGAAGGGACGACAGGCAAAGGTCGAACATGTCGAGCTTGTCAAGACTTTTGCTCCAGGAGTATGGCATTGTGTGTTTGATGTCTACATGAGTAGCCAAAGCTGATGATCGTCTTAACTGGGCGTTGAATTGATCCATCAACGAATCAACGATTCCTTTGTGTCCATTTAGCTGTACGTGTGCTGAAATTATTCGTTTACGTGTAACATTATTCGTTATTGGTGTCTCCTGAACTTCAGAGGAATGTTGTGCTCCACAATCGGTTGTGCGTCCAACTTGGCCTGGGCCTCCTCCTCATCCTCTAATTCGTCATGCTTCTTGAAATGGGCAATATCCTCTGGATGTGTTAAATCCTCTTCCTTGGTGTTCTCGTCATGGTATCTAGCACATGTCAGCTATAATTTTGCCTTATAATCTCTCTCCAAACGAATCTTACTTCTCCCACTATATGAAAACACATTAGCAATGCTTCTACAGCTCCCACAGCTCGCCCCGAGGAGAACTTACGTGATGTATCTCATATTCCGTCTCCATATCCCAATGATGACCAGGACCCAAACCAAAATCTGGAAGCTTATGCCCTGCCTCAGACCAGCTCAAAAACTCATCCCTCTCCACCAAACCATTATCATTCTTGTCCATGGCTGCTACAACAGTATCCACGACTTCGTGTCTCTTGCTCTCTGTCAGGCTCTTCAAATTCTCGTCCTCCATACCATAGAATTTCATGATTTCAGCCGCATCCCAGTAGCCATTACCATCGAAATCGTGCAGGGAGAAGAAAGCTCCTGGATCAAAGTTGGAGATATGATGTTCCTCTGCATTGTACTCCGTTAGAGAGATCCAGTAATCGGAAGGTGGACCGAGGAGTTCATAGGTATTTACCAGCCATATGTCTCGTGGCCCAGTCAGCGTTTGGATCCACGACAAGTGGTTTCTGATGTGCTCCACCGTGTGCATTTGCTGCTCCAAGGAATGCAATTGATGTGGCGCATACGCATAACGCCGTGTTGAGAAGTCTGGTCATCGTGGTCGATTGTTCGTAGAAGTTCGTTTGGGAGGAATATGCGGGGAGGGGGAAGTGACAGATCAGGGAGAGATCAATCTTTGTTGATGGCAAACCGTGGCTTCAGGGGGTAAAAGTGACAGCCGAGGCGCCGTCGGTGGCTTTTCAGGGGGTGGTGAGCCTAAAGCTACTATGCTTTCATCACCAACCACTTTACGCGTTCATCCACAGGAATTTGTTGATACCCCATCAACACCCTTTAATATCTCGCCCTCCTTGAAAACCTTTTGCCTACTCATCTCTCAATTTCGTTCATACAACAGGCAATATGAATAGACCAATCGATCAGGCACTGAGTAATCTAATTCCCCGCCACTCTGGCCAACTTCCCCATGAACTAGTTGAGCTTGCAAGCGGCCTGCTCGCACAATCGCGAATGAAAGCGAGTGCTCTACGACCAGAAGAAGAAATTGGACGCGTATACGCATGTGCAAATATTGCCTGTGAACGGTATATCTTCGAACACGAGATTAGATTTGGAATCATGGCTGATCATTACTCCAGACTAAAAACAACGCTCAACCTCCCTCCCGTCGAGCCCCGGCCACCTATCCCTCCCCGCGCCTACAATAAACTCTATGAATACCTCGATAAAGCACTCGTCAAACCTGGCACTCTTCGGAAACGAGACAATGGAGGTTCTCTTCACACAGTAATCGGTACCAACGGCGTCCATAAACCGCTGCCTCAAAGACACACACCCACCAAAGAGAAAGCCCTGGAAGCATGGAGGAGTGGCAGCCGAGCCAAAAAGACCGAGCTGAAATACAGCAAAAACGAAAAGGAACTTCCGACGTGGGTTGTGTATGTGATCAGATTACTGTGCAGGCAGATGCATACGAGAAAGGCGATTCCTCATGTCATTGCTGGGGTGGAAAGCGTGTTGTATCTTACTCCTCCGCCCGAGAAGCAGGTAGATACGAAAGGAAAAAAGAAAGAAGAGAAGAAGGTCGAGATCAAAATACCTGCTATTGTCGCCGCGGTGTGGTTTTTCGTCTCGTGTAGGATGTTAGGAAAGGATCTCGATGGAGATGGATATGTTGCAAGACGAAATGTGGTTCTGGACGTTTTGAAAGAGATGAATGAGGACGAGATTTTGAAGGATAAGATTGCAAAGGATGAAGAGGTGAAGAAGGCGTGGGTGCAGATTACGGAGGTGGACGTGAGGATGCGGATGAATGAGCTTGCTATGAAGGGATGGATTGATATGGATTGGTTCTTGAATATCCCACAGCAAGATGAACTAGATGCTGCGCTGGAGTTTACCGAGCCAGATGAGATTCAATGGTACAGCACAAGGAGCAGAGAGGAGCTGAGGAAAGCAGGACTGGGAAGCATGATCATTCGAAAGTATGATTTCCTAAGCGAGGAGAATAGGAAACAGTACAGGCAGTGGAAGAAACTTATGCTACTCCAGGTTGATGAGATGATCAGAGATGGGGCTTTAGACAATCCGGGAGACAATTGAAGCAGGCCTATAGTACTGTTTGAGAGCATACCCAACAGATAATACAGTAATTTAAACCGAACTCATGTACTCACTTACCAGGTTGTATGTATTCAATCCATTACAGCAAGTTTCAACATGTGAATCAGCACAGAAGGTGCGATGTGCAACACAACTTGCATACTTCTCTTACAGGTTGTGTGTTAAGATGTCATATGTCGTATGTCGTCGTGTACGGAGATATCCTGCCTAGTACCTACCTCTCTCAAAACCATCTCTGAATGCTAAAATAGAATCACCTACTTGAAAGTAGTAGCCCCAGATTCGGACCTTGCGGGGTCTTCTTCTCAGGATCTCAAGTCTAAATTTTGTATTACATGCATTAACAGAAAGTCTCTAGTCTGCTACATCGGTAGTGAAAAGAACATTTCCAAACCATTGCTCTTGTTTCTTAAAGCTATCATCATCCGAGATTCAACAAGAGATGAGATTGGATGTAGGGACATGAAGTCAGTTGGTTTCAGGTGTCCGCTCCTGCTGGATTGAACATACCCCAAGTTTGTCAATGGTTATCAGAGAAGGGCGTCAAGCGCGGCTAAATTCCTGCACAATCCTAATGAATGACTGGGTAGTTTTCGAAGATCCTCAACCTTCCAGAACAAGAATTAATCTCCGTACACAGACTGATAGGCATTCACATCTTGACCTCGAGGAATTCTAAATCAAGTTAAAGTTCAACGTTTTTCTTGTACTAATGTCATCATGTCAAACTTGAAAGTAAAGCTAGTACGGAGCGAGCAAGCTTTAGACCATGGGATATCAAACATCCGACATACTTCGAAGTGGCTCTTGTGCAGAATGTACCGTTATGTACCCGTAGGTAGCATAACTTTACACTCTACTGAAAGAGCATTATGATCCGCAGCAGGTAGAAAGATTGAGTTCGATGTGCGGAATACGGAATACCAGACGCAATGCGAAGTATATCAGCCCAGAAATTGTATCTGGTGATGGGAGGAGCTGTGCTTTGCATACATATGTACAGTACTTGTTACCATTTGGTAAGTACTTGCATTGGCCATGAGGAACAGAATGTACAAAATATCTCATGCTCAACAGGACGAGTCAGTTCAAAGTTCAACAAAGGAAAAAGATCCCCCCCAACAATCCACCCCTCCTGCCCTCCACCTTCCGATGAACCAACGATGCCAAGATATCAAAAGGCATCTGGTGATGGTAAACGCGATTCTTTCGGCAGGCGGAGGTGCAGCTTGCAGCCTTAGCAACTTTGCAGGTGCAGTAGAGCCCGTCTATTCCTCCGATGTGTGAAGGTTGAGGTCCACTATGATGGAGACGAAGCTTCGCGGCTTGAGGCGAGACTTCTTCAAGGTTGCTCAGTCCTCAGGTGAAAAGAGGGATGAAATGGTGCAAACAGCGGTGACCATGATGCATGTAACGGCACGGCTTGAAGATGAAGGGGATCCTCCCGTGGACTGTCTGATCATGCCTTGTTTTTGACTTGCTTTTGGTCACTCAACTGGTCAATGACACCTGAAAAGAAAAAAGTCTTCCCCACCACACGCCTCCACAAGAAGCTCGCATTGTGGGTGAGCTTAAGGTGTTGCTGCTGCGAGGATGTCGTAGCGAAGATGCACGCTCTGACCTCTTGCTCGCATAAGGACTGGTTCACCTGATGACAAGAGTGATGTGACGCTACGTTATTTCACATTTGAGCCGTGATATAGCGATGGAAGTGGGATATACTCATGGTTTGCTCACGACTGCCGTTGCTGGAGACCTATGCATGGGACGATGGGAATCGTAGTTCGGAGAATGAGCCTGAAATGAGCAAGTTAATTGGCCGAGGAGGGAAACAGTAGTAATGCCGTGTATACGCTATTCCCGCGCCAACCTCATTCCTATCTATTTGAATTGAAGATTGTGCTTTGAAGTTGATGATGGGGTTTTGCAGCGGTTCCTTCGTTCAGATGTTACTGTAAACGAAAATCCCGAAGAGGCGGTGATCCTTCTCATTCTGCAGCTCTCGAGCAACAAGAATGCCACCCGCATTCCCGGCCGACCCTCCCGATCTTTCGTACGATTATTGTGCTTTGACTTTTCACGTCGTTGCCTGCTGACTCGACATCTTTTCCAATGTCAACTTTGAATTGAATGCCGAAGTCACCACTTTGTGAGGAATTGGGATGATATATCTGCAGAAACTTGATGGCAAGCGTTTCAGAAGCTAGAAGCTTATAGGAGAAACCTGACAAAACACCACCACATGGAGGCACGCAAAAATCTGCGACCGAAGTCTGCAAGCTCTGAAAATCCCTAGGAAAGCGTGTGTGCATGCATATTCGGAGCAAAACAAGTGAGAAGTCATGCAAGATGTTCGGACGAATCTGGGGATGTCGGATAAATAAAGTACATACAGAACGGGGCCCAGAGTGTGATGAGATGGCGCGTGTTGCATCCATCGTGCAGCTCGACCTTTTTCTTCTTGATTTTCATTTTTCCTCCAGCGACGGCGGATCTGGTCGTCAGATGAGGAAGGTGTAACGGCTTTAGTATGTGCTATGTTTGCGCGGCTCGACGTTTACGTGTGAATTGAGATTTGGGAGTTTATTACGCGACCTAATGGTTGTAGGGTTTCTCGAGGGACGATTTTTGAGTTCTAGAGATACGTTTTACTTCTGAACGCGTCTAGATTCTAGAACGACGTTGACATTTGCTCATTTCCTGACGTGTGGTGTTGGTGGAGTAGTTGAAACATGTTTCCCTTTGGGACCAACGGGCTGGTAGGCGGCGCAATCGGCTGGCGCGCTACCTCT
>JBAMDN010000280.1:0-10555 GCA_037074945.1 Tetracladium marchalianum
TATTGCTAAGGTTAAACGACTTTGGGACCCATACACAGACCCCAAGTGTATTGGTGGTGTATCCTTCTTCGCCATCACCAATCTCTCTCTTTCTCCCTTCTCATTACCATCGTCATCATCCTCAACACACACGAACACACGTACACACGAACCTAAACCCCTCTCTCAAACACCCCGCTCTCGACTCAAGCAGTTGACCACTGGTGTGTTTGGATTTTGACAGAAATGGTGGGTTCAACGACGGTTCATTACATAAAAGTAGGCGCTAGCAGACGCCTCTAATTGATAAATCTAGTCCAAAAGAAGTATGTTGAGGATTGCGACGTGCAATAAATAAGAAGTAATAGGATTTCTGATCTTCGACAGCGAAGTTAGAGGCAACGATAATAGGGTCGACGACAGTGGTATAAATAGGCGCTAGCAAGAGGGCTTATGCTGAAGGACACTAGGCCAAAAGAGCTATGTTGAGGATTGCGACGTGCAACAAAACAGAGTGGGCAAGGTGTTCAGTTTTCGACGGCGAGAATGAGGACGACGAAGGTGATAGAGTTGGTGATATGGACGATGACAGTGACAAAACCAATGACGGCGGTAAGTTTGGTGACTGGAGGCTAACTCTGGTAGGAGACTTATTGAGATACTCGAATAGATACCTGATATGAAAATGGAGATATTGAGATGAAATTCAGATTTATCATCTGTTTACGATGCGGATGAGGTAGAGATTGGTTGGTAACAGAGCAATTACTAGATACTGGTCATACAAGATTAGCTTGACTGATCTATTTACAGATACATCAAGAATAAAGTGACCGGTGTTACCATTTTATGGCCCTCAATCATAGAGATGCAAGGCAAAGAACAAATAACAAACCACCTGGGCCATCATCTGACAGACTAACACTTGCGAATTTGCGACTTGTGACCTCGAAGTTTGACTTAACCCCATATCTTGTAGATACATGACATTCTACATATCCTATATTCCTCCAAAAAAGACTTAAAGATTGTGGTATAATAGTTCATTTCTCCTCCACATAACATCGCAACAAGTAGCTAATCGTCAAAGTTTTGCAAGAAAGAACCCATTTTTGGTATCCCAAACACCTCGAAAATGCCAATAACTCCAACTGTTCCATGTTCCAACTCTATGTGTCACATTTCGCCTTTTGGTGGGAACTTTGCTGCCGTGGAAACACCGCTCTTGGAAATACGTACCCATTTGAGAGTTGTCAGATATGCCCAGCTTCCCTCCCATCGGTCGAGGTATATGCAGTTTTCGGCGTCCGTTAGGTCTGGTAGATCTGCTTCAATTAGCCAGGTATTCTTTTGGCTGAAGTATTCCGGGCTCTTACAGAAGCCAGTTTCGTATTCCTTTTGATCCTGATCAATCTTGATCTTCAAAAGATCCTCTCTTGTACTCGCTGGTCGTCCTGGACGACGGTCCTTCTTCAACTGTGCAAATTCCTCGTCGTGCTGACCTACAAACCTTTAAAGCCATTAGCAATATCCTAAATTACAAGATTTTGACCACATACTGTCCAATGAGTTCTTGAATAGCTTCCAGATTCAATGGTTTCTGGTCGTTCTTTCGGACTGCATCCTGAAAAAATGCAGCTCGAGTAACTTTTCAAATTAGTTTCGAGTCTCCCACAGATTGATTGATCCTCGTACGCAAAGGCTGATCATTTTTCCTCCTCGTAGATGCGACTCGAATCAATTTATCATCTCTCATCAAGGCCCGGCGCAACTTTTGCGAGTCTCTCGAATTTTCGTGCAGGGTGACATTGGCGCCCTTCTTCTTCGCAATGTGCTTTCGCGCTTTTTCTACGCTCTTTGGCTTCGTCATTTTCGAAATGTGTTGCTGCGTTGCAAAGTTGATCGGCTGGTGATATCAAAATAATTCTGGCGGGCATTTCTATTTTCGAAATTCTTATCGATATCTCCGACCGGGGATTGCCCGCCTTGCCCAGATTGGCGTAGTGTGTGTTTTTGTGTGTGTACATCGGTTGCCGGGTGAGGTGGAAAATGCAACGACGCGGTCGCGACTTTCACGACCCTGTCAAACGGGAACCTGCGAATTGCGATGCTTTCGCCCCTCGATGACTTCCACACTCCTCTCGCCCATCGACAAACCCCCACGGATACTAACATAGCTCAGCAACTTTACAGCGTCCTAACTTCTTTCACCTAATTACGAATCCCTTCCAAGAATCTCAAAGTCCATTCTTCGCGTGGTGGCGTTGTAAATACATGTCCAAATAGTGAAGATTTCTGTGCATTGCGCACCACCCAGTATTCAAAATGGGCATCAATGGTCTATTCTCCAGATTCCATCTTCTCTGGTCAATACTGATTGGTCCCAGGTCTCCTCCCATTGCTCAAATCCATCCATAAACCATGCAACCTCAAGAAGTTCGACGGGAAAACACTGGCCGTGGATGCCTACGGATGGCTCCATCGGGGGACAGTGTCTTGCGCAATGGAGTTGGCAATGGGACGGCCAACTAAGAAGTATGTGATTCGGGATCATGTTTTGTGACAATCTAATAATGGAAGCTAGATTTGTAGATTTTGCGATGCACCGGGTCCGCATGTTACAACATTACGGAGTTACTCCTTATATCATTTTCGATGGCGATTATCTCCCCAGTAAAGCAGCAACAGAAGCGGATCGGTCGAAGAGGCGCGAGGAGAGCAAGAGGATTGGGCAAGAAATGCTGAATGCTGGGAAAACCTCGCAAGCGTACCTCGAATTCCAAAAGGCAGTAGATGTGACACCGGAGATGGCACGGCAATTTATCGATGAGTTGAAGAGGGTTGGTGTCAAGTATATCGTAGCGCCATATGAAGCCGATGCGCAGATGGTGTATTTGGAAAGAAAGGGAATTGTGGATGGAATCATCTCAGAGGACTCGGATCTATTGGTGTTTGGGGCGAAGTGTTTGTTAACGAAACTGGATCAGTATGGAAACTGCATAGAAATCAACAAAGCTGACTTCTCCGCCGTGAAAGAGGTCAGCTTGACTGGTTGGTCAGACGTGGAGTTCAGGCGGATGGCTATCCTTAGTGGTTGTGATTATCTTGCCAGTATGAGCAATATGGGTCTGAAAACTGCTTACCGCATGGTTCGCAAACACAAAACAATCGAGAAGATTCTTCGAATGCTTCAATTCGACGGAAAATTTATGGTTCCGAAGAATTATCTGGAGTCTTATCGACGAGCCGAACTCACCTTTCTCCACCAACGGGTTTTTTGCCCCGTCGCACTACGCCTTGTTCTACATACCGAACCTGAGCAGCCGCTCGACGATCTAAACCTCCCTTTTCTTGGAGCTCACGTCGAACCAGTGGTTGCTCAAGGCGTTGCAAATGGAGATTTGAATCCCATCACCAAGCTACCAATTGTCCTCGACCGACAGAACAGGATGGAGAACATGTCTCCTTTTGGCTCATCTGACTCGCCTTGGTCGGCTGCTCGATCAAGAGCCCAACGACCAGTATCACTTGGAGAAGCGATGAAGGGGAAGCCTATCAACTCATTCTTCAAGCCCAAACGCGTCCCTCTTGCGGAGTTGGACATCAATTGCTTCACTCCTTCCCCTACTCAGCAAGATGCTCTTCGCCGAAACTCTGGTCCATGGTCAGCCGAGCCAGTCCCTCGCCCATACCTCAATCGATCTTTGACTGAAGTTCCTCAAACCCGATCTACTCCTTCGGCAAACTCCACTCGGCTTGGACGAACAGTTCGAACACCAACCGTCTCCGAGCCGCGACCAGCAAAGCGGGCTCGTCTATGTGAGGATATCGATACAACTCCTTCTCAAACTCGAAAGGTTGAGGCTGGTAGTAGCCGTTTCTTCAGTACTGCTCCAGAGCCGAGTCCCTCGGTCAAGCAGGCGGTCAAGACAAAGAAGGCAAAGAAGCACGATATTACCATATTCTCTGACGACTCGATCGAGGAGGCGATGTTGAGCTATGTTGATAGCAGCACAGAGGCGCCCACGGAGAAAGACATGGCGGTTGTCAACGCGGAGGTTAGCAAGCAAGCAGATAGTGATAGCCAGGTCATGACGGATGTGGACAACCTTTCTCAGCAGACCATGCCAAGCTTGACAGCCTCGACTTCGATCACTAGCTCAGCTGCCGAAGAACCTTCCACACCAACCGAGGCATCTCATTTACCAAATTTCTTCCACAATTTGGGTGAGAAATTTGCCGCTAAACCCGTATCCACGCCAGAGTCGAGCGTGCCAAACATCGGTAATCCCACGCCAATGTCCACTGCTTCCCGACCCTCCCGAATTCCGCTCGCTATCAAGGTGAAGCCTGTACAACCAGTCGCCTCTTCATTCTTCTCGAAGGCAAGCCTCACTCCGCTTCAACGACTTGGTACTTCTGCAAACAACAAGTCAAAAGTGCCATTCACACCACCCATGACCCCTGTCTCTGTTCCTTCCAAGAAAACCGCCTTGACGCGCCCACGCTCCATTCTTAGAAAGAATACTGTACCATTTCCGGAGGTCGCCACCGATGCCAAAAAACGAGTTGTCAAGCCAGTTGTTGAACCTGCCTCGATTCCACTTCCTCCAGCCGACGAGAATGAGGAGCTTACACTTCAGACACAGGGCAATGGAAGCGAAGACCTCATTATCCATGACAGCGAGGAAGATGATTGCCTCTCACCTGTTGCTCCTCGAGTCAATTTTGCGCAGTTTGCCTATGCTCAATGAGTGTACTAAATCACACAATAACAACAATACAATAATCAACCCAGCGGCTTGATTTTGAGTGAAAATATTGATCCCGGTGTCGATGGATTGCATAAAAATTTGGCGATGATGGCGTATTGGGAGTCGAAAGCTTACTTACTACTGGGTATGTCTTGATTTTGAGAGGTTTTGTAAATATATCCAATAGCGTTTGTGGATGGACTGGGGCGTGCGTGGGGGAGTTCGATTGATTTTGCTTCTGCTTTCGTTTAACTTGTTCTAAGCAAAGATACCTATATTGCTTGCCTACGGAAATGGAGGTGTGCAGACACATCTGCGCAGAGAGATTGCTGACGTTTTGCGGACGCGAGACGAGAGACATTATTATAGCTAGGTTAAGTAAGGAATAATCTCAATAGAATGACCACTTTTCAAAACATATTGATTGGATAGCCCGTGCTTTTACTACGTTTTCATTCCGGACTCGTGTTTATACTGTTCGAGTGGTCATGGTGGTCATCCGAGACCCTCGCTTAATCTAGTGATGTTTTTGGTCCTAAAGGACAACACCAATTCAGTACAACTAATCCTCCACATACCCTCAAATCTCAATTTTTGAGAGCCACTTCTATTCATAACTTATATCCCATATCAGAACATATTTCTTTCTCTTCATGAAATCAACTTGCCATTCAGACATTCCTCCCAATTTCCCTTACCAAAAAGACCACACCTCTTCTATACATCCTAGATAAATCCAAACACTTCCCCAACCTGTCACATACGACCATAGACTAAAGAGAATTGGGCATCCCGTCCGCTCTGCCATACACAAGCTTTAGATCGGTAGATTAGTAGTTGGGTGGGTGACCACCAGCGAATCCCTGCTGTTGTATGTTTTTTAGTCTTTTTAAGAAGAATTTTGGTGATTTTTTGAGGAGAGGGGGACGCACAAGGAATAGAGAGAAGAAGTTCAGAAGGCGAGTATCTTTTTTGTTTTTGTATTTCTTTTTTGATTTGGATTAAGTTGGATTTGTAGATGTCCTTTAGGTTGAATCTTTTGGATGATTGGTTTTGGGATAGGCAGATGGTTTTGGGAGGGTATGTCGTGTTGGTGTTGAAATGATGATTAGATAACACGGTCATCACCCAACAACAACAACAACAACATCACAGATCACTTCTTTACAAGACTAAGTAAAATGAAATGGGCCTTATAAGATATGAACAACTGTATTGTATTTACTATCTCGCTGCCATAGTATAAGCCATTCCCTCGTCGATAGTCTTGATACTACTACCAAGAAACCGAACAGGCTGACAACAAACGCTCTTACTCTCCCTTGAAATCATAATAGACCTATCTACGATTCGCTGATAGCTTCTAGCATCATCAGAACATAACCCCGCATTCTTCTTCCTGCCCGTTCCCAGCCATGCGATGTCCTTTCCCAGAACAAACGCCTGACCATTGTTAAAAAAAGACTAATGCACCACGCGGGGAAAAAAGAGACGCTAAGGACCAAAGACGAGGAAGAGGGGATTGTATTGATGACTTCAAATGGAGGAGGTGGAGAAATACCCGGTCCAGAAACGCCGGTGTTGATGCAAAAGCGATAGTAGCGCGGAAAAGAAAACGGTGCTATGTTGAATTCGTGTTGAAAGAAATAAAGGGAGCAATCGAGTTATCTTGGTTGTCGTGAAGAGATATGGCGGCGGGGAGAAGTATTGCTTCGTCGATTTGCGGCTGGACCAGGTTGAAGCATTGTCTGTTGCTGCAGATCTACCGGTTCACCGGCTGTAGTTGGCGGAACAGGTGCAGCAGGCATGACGAGCCCGGTGCCCGTTGTAGTTTGCCTTAGTATTCACACAATATCTCTCATACGTCCGTGGACGGCTTTTCCCATCTTGCGCAACGATTCGGGTGGAGTAAAATTATGATCTTCATCGACAAAGATCCAGTTGCCTGTAGGAAAGACAAACCATCAGCCGACTATTGGCCACGAGTGAGAGGGAAGATATGCATACATCGAGATATGGATAAATGGCTTGAGTTTGGTACTCAGGTGGCTCGATTTAAAATTGGGCACATCTCACTCCAGGTCCATTTACCATTTTTAAGGTTGGTTGCTGTATCCTTCAACACGACGAGTCGGCGCTTGTTGCAGTAAGCTGTCTTATCCATGATCTCAACCTTGAGCTTGGGATCGGCTAGCTCCGTGACCGGCTTTTCAAACATCTCCGAGAGAGCTTCCACGGCCATTTCTAGATCCTTCTGATTGTCCTCGAACATCTCTGTAAGATTGTTACGGGCGAGGTAGAAGGCGAATGCGTAGGTCCACTTCAAAGTTTGACGACAAATTTGAAGTGCTTGCGAGGCTGCTTGGAGATATTGAACTTCAATCCAGGACATGCCTGAAGCTGATTGCAGTTGGATCATCTTCTTCTCGGTTTTGGTGTAGATATCCTTGTCGAGTTTTGCAGATTGCTCGTGATTTGCGTATCTGTTGTAATAATGAAGGTATCGTTCCAGAGAGACACGAGATTTGGTTTGATTGTCACGAGCTTCGGAGCCACTCTTTTCCTCAAATCTGTTGCAATTGTACCAACTTGTGCCGTGTTCAGACCACAATCCCATGCACATCCAGCAGAACTCGTGCTTGCATTTACGGCAAGTCATGTGGTTACAGCCTCCGTTCTTCTCAATGGTGGAGTTGCACTTCGGGCACTCTTTCGTGTTTGCCGAGATCCAGTTTGCCGTCTCCGAGTCGTCTGCACACTTCTTCAGCCAAAGCTTGACGAGCTCGCAGGGCGCAGGTTGATGATCTGCCAGAATGCAGCCAAAGCAGAACTTGTGCTTACAGTCACAAGTAACTGTTGGTACAATTCTATCCAAGTCCTTCTTCTTGATAGCGCATTCAAGCGCATTCACGCAGTCTGGGGCTGGGCACCATTTCAAGTGATCCTTATCTTCAACGTAGGTTCTCGTCAAAAGTTCGTGGTAACGGGCTTGAAGATCTGCCGAGACTAGGATGTCCAAAGATTTGGCATCGATGATTCGTTTGCAACCATCTTGTGGGCACTGGATGCGAGCAGCTTCGCCTTCCTCCCTGATTTTTTGGCTCAAATATTGTTGATAACAGTCAACACAATGTCTATGTCCACACTTCATCGCAAATGACTTCAGTCCTGGCGCGTCCTCGTAGCAGATATCGCAGGTAAACCCAGGGATGGATTCTAATTGTAGTGGGCCGGCGGCAGAGGCTCCAAGTCCAGCACTCTCTAGAATACGGTCTGGATTATCCATCATGTCCTCCATCAACTTGTCCTTATTCCATCGGAAGTGGCGAAGTAAAATCGCGGCATCCTCCTTCCTGAAGTTTAGGATCATATTGACCTCGTCAATAAGCACATCCTGCTGAGCCTGGATATCCGAGGGGTGGTGAACCTTGAAGTCGACTTCATACTTTTCGTCTTTGTTTACCACATCCTTTTGTGAGAATCCTAGGTCATCGGGCTCGGGGTCGTTGAGCTCAGGGTCGTCGAAATCAAAATCTGATAGGCATTTACGTCAGTGGGGGATCGAGGAGGTGGACGTGCAAGAAACAAACGAAGAATCAGAACATACCATCGTCAGAGCCATTCTCGTTGCCACTCTCGTCTTGAAGTCCGCCTTCCTGGTCGGTAGAAAAGCCAGACAGGCCGGACATGTTGTCGTCGTCTGAATCCATCGGGCTGGCGGAGGTCAGTGGCGTGGGGGGTGCTGAAGGAGCGATTCTCTTGCTCGATCTTGTGCCGGAAATTGCAGAATCTACTCCCTCGACCGCCTTTCGTTTCTTCAGTTGGGAAGAAATATTGTCGTTGGGAAGGGCGTGCTTGAACTCGTCTTAAATCGACGAGGCCGCAGCACTAGAGGAGCGAGGCAGAAGTGTGAGACTGAGCGAGGTGACTCAGGACGGGTGGGGGTGACTCGCAGGGGAAAGTAGAGGCTGAGAAGGCAGAAAGCGTGAGATTTGTTATATCGTCGAGATCGATCTCAGGGGGCTGGTCACAGACGTCGGTGTTGGTGTTGTCGTGGATTGTTCGGGGTGGATGGAGGGACAGTCGGTTCCTGTTTGGAGTTGACCGATATGCCGCCGCAGGGATCTAATAAGCTAGGTCTCGCGATAACGCCACACGCGACTCAGCGATCAGAAATCACTTTAGAGTCCGTAGCAGGATGCAGGAGTACTGGAACACCAGCGCTGAAGAGAGTTCTTTGTTTAGTGAGATTTATGTGACAGAGGAGTGAAAGATCTGTTTCATTATTCGGATAGAGAGAGAGAGAGAGAGAGAGCAGTTCTCCATGGAAAGAAAGAGCCAGAGCCAGAATCAGCAGTCTTCAATACCAGGTCATGGGTATATTCACGTGATTCTACACTTACAAATCTGGCGTCATTCAGTTCAGATGCGACTGAGGAGCACTCTAGATTCGACAGACGATGTGAATATGATACTTACATGAGTTGTCTTAATATTGAAATTACTCCTTCCCTTCACTAAACTTTAGGTAGCAACAAAGGTGATGTGAAATGCTCGCTTTTCAATGTGAGGAGAAGGTGACAGGAATATGAGCAGACATCCAAGTATATGCTGTCAAATGCTAATATTATCTTTTCATTGCCCTTTATATCAGAGAATTCTCCGCCAAGAGAATTATACTTATGATGTTGTGAGCCTTTAGGCATTTACAACAATATATTGTTCAAAGTTATGGCAGTAAAACCCAAGTGCAGGTAAGACCTTCAGTACACCTACTGCTTACATTTGACATGACATCGATCAATCTTACTCGATTTATCCCAACACTTTCTCCGCCTTTGTCACTACGGTATGTCAGCATCATTTCGCGGGCTCATATACATATAAGAAGACTCACCATCTACTCCAGTGTTGTCTGGCTCGACATGAACCTCCTTCACCTTTCCACCCTCAATCTCGAGAACGTATCGCTTGCTTCTTACATTACCAAAGATGGGAGTGGCATCGAAACCAAGGTCCAGTGCCGCGGTGAATTTACCTTGAGGGTCGCCCAAGAAACGGAACTAGCTATATCAGCATTGGGATAATCTCGAGGGGTGGAAATACGTTACCCCTGAGTGGTTATCCGGGTCGAGGGACTCTCCCCAAGATTTGGTACTGAACGGAGTGTTAGCTGACATTACAGATACCTCGAAAGACAGTTCTTACACGAACGCATCGTTAACAGCAACGACAAAGACTTCACCAGCACTCTTGATCTTGTTGTGGCCAATGAAACCCGGAACATGGGATGCAGAACAGGCGGGACCTGGACAATATAAGCATCTCTATCACCAAAAGAAGCTCAGAATTCATCAATTGAACATACTGAAAGCACCTGGGATCTGATAGGCCGGGCGCCCGGATGCAAGGTCAACATAGGAGTGGCGCTGAGTGTGGGGTGAACGGGGTTGTGAACTTGTGCAGCAGAGTTCTCGGACATGCCAGAAGACTACGATGATGATACAGTAATAAGTAATTAGTAACTAGTAATTAGTAATTTGTAATAAACTCACGAGAAATGAGAACGTCAGAGGCAGTACGGAAGGCACAGTTTACCGTAAGTCCGGGTACACATCCATCTGACATGCCTACCTTCCCTCTACCTACCCAGCGTTGTGGTGTATTCTCATTGTTCCTATGCACAATGCAGATCATATGACATATGAGCATTCTTCCGGTGCCATTGGAAAGATCCTCATATCCCTTTCGGTACAATACAGCAATAACAGTACAGTCCAGTACATGCCCTATTTTACCATTGCGCTCGGCTCCGTCTCTCT
>JBAMDN010000281.1:0-19813 GCA_037074945.1 Tetracladium marchalianum
AGAAAGGAGATATGGGGAGGAGTAGGCCAGGAGCAAAGAAGACTGTCCTATGTTCACTGCCCAGTCAGGATGTAGAATATGTCAAAAGTTACACACATCATGAGTACCAGACCTAACTTGAGGGTCGTGACACCCTTCACCACCAGAGAAATATCTTGTGCAAGTTGTATATAAATCTCATCCATTCTTCATTCCTTTAATACACTACAACTAAGACTCTCTACGCCGAGTTAATTTTCAAGAGTGGTGTCGCTGCTCTAGCTTTCTTCCTCTCTTTTCTTCTCCTTCCTCTCTCTCCATTCTCTCTCCATTCCTCTCTTAATACAATCCAGAACAAAAGAAAGAGCGGGACAAAGGAAAATTTGTTGTTTAATGATAGAGGAGGTACTCGATCAGAGCTCAAATCAAAAGCTGAGACAGGTACCCTTCCATCTCATTCATTCCTGCAACTCGTGGACCTCTTCTTCCTCAGACCAGCTGGAAGTATTTGTGTCCAGTCCCAGTCTACTTATGTCCCCCTTCCCCAAATAGCGCCCGGTGCTGTCTATGGGTCCCAAGAGACTCGTTTTAACCTTGATCATTTAAAAAAAATTTTAGCACCTGGTTCAGTTACGTATTGCTAAGGTTAAAACAAGTCTGGGACCCATAGACAGCACCTGATGGCTCATTTGGTCGCGGTGGGTGATGATGATGGCGAGACCCCTCGGCTGCTGGAGCTCCCCACTATATATCTCCAACTCGTCGCCTTCCCTGAGACGGGGCCGCCGGTACGAGGTTATGGCGACCCCGCACAGGTGTATCCGTAATTCACCTGTGCTCCCGTTTGCCGCGATATCTGCCGTCCCACCCATCGTGTCTTGGATCGATGCCAACCCCGAGGCAGCCGCATTGTCCATGCCGGGCTGGGCGGCCATGCGACCAATCTAGGCGCCACACGATGATCTGGTGCGAACGAGCTGGTGGGCTGACGGCGCAGGACCCTGCCGCTGCTGTTTCGGGCCTTAACGATAGGTCTCTAGCGTGCCCGGCTCCAGGAACGGCTGCGGCGTGGCCTGGTATCATCGTTTCAGGGTCTGCTCCGTCAATAAATAAGCCTTCACCTGCTGTCGCCCTGTCCGCACGGGATTCAGCACTTACCGTTGGCGCTGTGGCTGACGCCGGGCAATACGTAATTGACCTCTGAACGGGACGTTGGGGGCTGCATCACTGGTGAGGACTTGGGGGCTGTCCTCAGCTGTCGCTGGACGGGCTGTTTCTTTGATGCTTCCATGGAGGGCGAGCCTGGGGGAAGAGCATCCGACCTCGGAAGTCCGAGGATGAATCGATGGAGGGGTTCGTTTTTAGACCCGCGATGGAGAGCCACGCGGCGAGGCAGAGATGGAACCGAACTTCTGAGTCGTAGGGTTCGAACTGGGACAGACCTCAGTGAGTGACGGCCGACGCCCTCACAGAATCTGACCCTCTCCCCTTCGCGCTTCGTCGCGCACAAAGTGGTTCGACTTCGCTCCTTCCGCAACGAGACGCGCATCTCACATGACATGAGCGGCTCAGGCCAATCAGGCCCGAGAAATCAGCAAGCCCCTCTTTCGGCGGTCTCCACAGCTGCGACGGCCCCGCACCCATTGGCTGCGTCTGGTTGGCCCGCCGCCGCTTTCAATTCTTTTCGGGGGCAGGTGACAGTCATGGTTGGTCTTTCCAGGTTGGAGTCAGTCCCCGCCAGTTCTCCCTGCCCGCCAAAGAAAATCCTCCGTATTCGGCGCTTCGACCAAACATCTACATACCTCTGCGATACCGGGCGCCTCAGCCTAGCCGTAGCCTCGCCAGCCACTCCGCGAGCCTCGATTGCCAATTGCACCAGCAAGGCCAACCCCCCCGGACAACCGCATGGACAGCTCCATCCTCGTGGGCGGGGCGTCCCTGAGCCCGACCAGCCCGGTCAGCTCGAGGGGGCCCAAGAGGAAGCGCAGCACCGGCCTCAACAGCCTCGAGGACAGCCCGGGCAGCTTCGCCGACGACGACCACGGCGACGATAAGAAGCGTCAGCCTGGCGTCAAGCGCGCGTGCAACGAGTGTCGCCAGCAAAAGGTTCGACCCAGACCAATTGAGCCAAGTCGCGAGATGTGCTGACCTCGGACCGCAGCTACGATGCGACGTCGTCCAGGACCCCTTCCAGAGCTGCTCGCGGTGCCGAGCTGAAGCTGACTGCAAGATCGAATCAAATTTCAAGCGTGTCGGGAAGCGCAGCAAACACGCCGAGATGGAAAAGGAGATTGACCATCTCTGAGGAGGACCGTCAACAAGGCCAAGGCCCAGGGCTTCGCGTTCGACGAGGACGACACCCTGACCTCGCCCGTTACACACACGCCGTACGCCCACACCCGCAATCCGTCCCTGATCGGCAGCGACGAGGCCGTGTCATCGCTGCTGCACCTGAAGCGGGGCGGCTCGTACAACGTGCCGCAGTACGCGTACGAGCTGGACGGCGTGAGGCTGACGGACGAGGACGCAGACGCACCTCTTCAACGAGTTCTTCGCCTTCTACCACCCCTTCCTGCCCTTCCTGAACCCAGGCCAGCCACCCGATCAATACTATCGCACAAGAACGCGGTGCTTTTCTGGTCCATCGTGGCGGTGGCCGCCCGCAGGTACAGCCCACCCAACGCCCCGATCTCCTCACACACCTGTCGTCGCCCCTGACGAGATTCCTGTGGACGACGATCGGCGAGGTCCCGAGCAGCTACTATGTCGTGCAAGCCATGTGTCTCCTGTGCGCCTCGCCCCTGCCGACCTCGACGAGCACTTCGGATCCGACGCACATCCTGACGGGCGTCATGATGAAGACGGCCACCGGGATAGGCCTGCACCGGCCAAACCACATCCAGACTTGTCGGAGTCTCCGTGGAGCTCAACAAGGAGCAGCTCCACGACCGCGTCCACCACGTGGGCCGTCTGCAACATGGTGGCGCAGAACGTCGGCACTGGCTACGGCCAGCCTCGTCGAGCCTGTACGACTGGACGCTGGCTCTGAGGCCCGGCGACGACAACGCCCTCAAGCTGACCCCCGAGCTGGAGGCTCGCTTGAGGATCGAGCGCTTCTGCGACAAGGTCTCCAAGGAGATGTACAGCAACGCCAGCGACCCCCGGGGCGTGGCCGAACGACACCGCGCAATGCTGATGCGCGTCTACCGTCGAGATTACGCGGAGCTGCACGCCAGCGTCCTGTCGCAGCGTCTGGGCCCGGTGGTGAACCTGCATCTCCGCGCAGCCGCCCTGCACATGCGCCTCGCCGGCTTCTTCGATTCGAGCACGACGCCGGGCTACATGGACGACTTGATGGGTCTGTGGCACACAGGCCACCGGCTTCCTCGACGAGGTGCTGGAGTCAAACTTTTGAGTCTGCTTCGTTTCAGTTGCATTGCTAAGGTTAAAACGAGTCTCTTGGGACCCATAGACAGCACCTGCTCTAATCTCTCAATGCGAGCATTTTGCGCGTTTTCACTGGCTAATCTTTGTTGGGGTTCAGATCTTGTACCAATCGCTATGGGATATTGGCAAATGTCTCTTCGTCTTCGCTTGCAGTGCGAGCATGGGGTTCCTCGGTCGCACCGCACCTTTCGCTTGGCGCATGGTATGCAACTCCACGAATTCTGTGATTGCATCGAGTTTCGAGAGATTATACCGAGTACGTGAAGGAAGCTAGACCGAGATTTGTTTCTTTCTCTGGGATGGAAGCTGTTTCGGAGGGCAGAGGCTGTACTTAAGTTCGGCCTCGGACTAGCGCCCGCGAGGCCCCCAAAAAGAAACGACGCAAGCTCCCCTATGAAAAGCTTTATATCTCTGCCCTACCTACGTCGGCACGGTACTCGAAATCTCTCATGCACAAGGAGCAACTTTCATTCGTGACGATGTGTCCCCTAACGGACTTCCTGATTACCAGCTCGGTGGATGGAGTAGTGAAGTTCTGGAAGAAGGGAGCTGATGGTATTGAGTTTGTGAAAGAATTCAAGGCACATAATGGAGAGATCAAGAGCGTGTCTGTCAGCGCGGATGGAAGAAGCTTTGCAACAGCTGGAATAGACAAGAGCATCAAGATCTTTGACGTGATGACTTTTGATCTACTGTCAATGTTGACGATGGAATTTACACCCAAATGTGTTTGCTGGGTGCACAAACGAGGTGCATCTTTGCCATTACTGGCTGTTTCCGACGAGGTCAACCACACGATTCGAATTTATGATGGCCGCGGCGAAAATCAGGACCCAATACATACAATTTCTGGTCTGCATCGAAGTGTGGTTTCGCTTATGGCCTTCAATGATGCATATGACTGTGCGATTTCTGCAGATGAGAATGGCATGGTGGAATATTGGCAACCAGGGACCTACGAGAAACCAGACAGTGTTTTTGAGTTCAAAAGCTCTACTAATCTGTTCGAGTTCAAGAAGGCAAAGTCAACGCCTGTATCGATTACGATTTCTCCATCAGGTTCACAATTCGCCACTTTTTCGTTTCCGGACAGAAAGATTCGCATTTTTGATTTCCCGACCGGAAAGCTATACCGAACATATGACGAGTCGCTACAAATCATCGAAGAAATGCAGCAGGCAGGAACTGCGATCCAGAAATTGGAAGACGTTGAGTTTGGTCGACGCCTTGCAACTGAGAAAGAAATTGAGAATCCAGTTCTCCGAAATAAAGTTAATGTAATCTTTGACGAAACGGGCCATTTCATCATTTATGGCTCCATTCTTGGAACAAAGGTCCTCAACACCTTTACCAATAGGATTGTAAAGGTTTACGGAAAGGATGAAAACTTTAGACCTCTCAGTTTGGCCATATACCAAGGGCAGCCTCAGAAGAAGGGCGTCACAACAGTGGCTATGGCTGCTTCAAATAATCCCCTCTTGCAGGAATCCGAGGTGCGAGATCCAATCCTATTCGTAACAGGAATAGGCAAAGTTAGATTTTACATGTTCACAAACGACGAAAACATCTCCAAATCCGAGAGAGACATCCAGAATGAGAAGCCCACCAATCCAAATGCAAGGAAGGCCGTCAAGGCCAAAGCAGCAGAAACCGGAACAGCAGCAATCGTACACACAAGTTATGGGGATATTCACCTTCGTCTGTTCCCAGATGCAGCTCCAAAAGCAGTGGAGAATTTTGTTACCCATTCGAAGACAGGATATTACAATAACACCATCTTTCACCGTGTCATTCGCAAGTTCATGATACAGTGTGGGGATCCTTTGGGTGATGGCACAGGAGGAGAAAGTATCTGGGGCCGAGAATTTGAAGATGAATTTTCGACCTTGAAACACGACAAACCCTATACTGTCAGTATGGCAAATGCCGGACCCAATACAAATGGAAGTCAGTTCTTTATCACAACTGAAAAAACTGCAAGTATTCCCACAACTCTTTTGATACGAGTATGAAAGTTGACAATTTGGTAGGCATGGTTGGATAATAAGCACACCATTTTTGGGAGAGCCATTCAAGGTCTTGATGTGATTCACAGAATTGAAAATACTAGGGTATTCAAGGAGAAACCCGAGGAGGATATCAAGATCCTTAATATTGAAATTATGTAGCTGATCAATGGAAACTAAGATACCCTGGGTGCTATAAGCAACGGTTCTCTATACCATATTTTCGTAGATAAGTTTGTTCTTTGCAAAGGCTACAATTTGAGTACAACTCTTTGTGATATATCAGCTGGTACAGGACGAGATCATCTTACGTGATCAGCAAAACACTGTGACATTGGAACAAAACAAACGTTTGATGTAGTGGAAGAGGGTTTGCCAAGATGTTAAACGCGATGTTAGCCGATCCGATAAGGGAGCCTGAACCTGGGTCCTGGCCGCCCGGGCTACCTACCAACCTCCTCCACATTCCTCAAATCTATCCCACAACCCAGCAGGGACATTTCGCACCGAATACCTCACTAATCCACGAGAGATAATGCTGGAGCAAAGTTATATCCCGATCTTTAAACGAAATAAGCACAGAGCCTCAACTAGAAGGCTTTGGAGCTCTTCACCAGGCAACCTCTTCTGTTAAATAGCTGTGGAAGGGGGACTGGACTCAATGTCATTATGCCACGACCAAAGAAAGATGGGGCTCCTGAGCCGAAGCGAAGGAGTCGGAATGGATGCTGGTGAGGACTTACCTACGTAGTGCTTACTCCGGAGTCTACAGAGCATGACCTCCGTTAGAATAGCATTTACTAAATCCAGAAATAGGCCCTGCAAATCGCGAAAAGTAAAATGCGACGAGGTTCGACCTTCGTGCGTAAACTGCCAGAAGCAAAATGAAGTTTGCGATTACAGCATCCGCTTAAACTGGGAAGGTAGGGGAAAGAAGAAGGCGGGAGCGACAGAAGGCTTTGGTCAGGTCAATCTTTCGTCGGATACCACATATACGGCGAGGACTGAGCGCGAGGCTGAAAGCACGATGATTACACCGTCTATGTCAACGTTTTCGTTCCAGTCAGAAATGCCTGTTGCGACTTCACAGCCCGACGGCTTCCCAGGGATCGAGGTTTCCCAAACCCGTAGTGAGCAGTTACAAAACATTTCGATGTCGGCTCAGCCAAGGCAACCCTCTGATATGGGAATGATAGACCCTTCTCTGCTGCCCCTTGATCCTTTGCGCCCTTATTCTTATCTACCTGAACAGCAAGAGAGTTATGAGCGGTATGGATCCCAAAACCCGGATTCACAACCACCACTTCCTCCTTTCCAGATCTCAAGGCTGCGCCACGTGCAAGGAGAATTGGTCAGTGCCGATTCAGAACATAGGAATACTTCGATGAGTACGGCTTCAGCACGAACTGCTGGTCTCTCCAACCTTGACAGTTCTGCCTCGGTTCCTCCGCTTTTCAAGGACGACACACCAAACGAAATGAATGTTGACAGATCTCACAAGAGGGCGCGTTATGAGACAAGCAGAGAGGGTAGCCCTTCATTTCATACGAATATGCCACCTCCAAATGGCTCTACTTCAGTCGTGTATTCCCCCTTCAACGCAGACTATCAGACATCTCCTAGTAACGTCCCTCATCAAATAAGCACATCCAGCGCACCCCTCACACCAGCTTCAAGCTACAGCGATGACGGCCACAGATCTTATCTCCCTAAGCTCTTGTCTTCTAGATCACAGGAATCTCCGGACCTGCGTAGGTTATCAGTAAACTCACTGCTCACTGGACCGCCAGGATATCATTATCCTGCTGATCAGTCCAGTACGCCCAGAAGTAATCCAGAACCAAACGAGTGGTCTATTCAGTATCGAGATGTATACACTGACACTACTAGTTATGGCATCGACCGCGGAATCAAAGATCTTGACATTGGCAAGAACGACGATGCAAATGCTATTTCTGGGTCGTCTCCATTGACCATGAAAGATCATCTCGACTATGTCCTTGATGAAGAAGGCTCGGAGAACCCAGTAGAATTTGGGTTTGGTATGAAATCAAATAGCCCGGCTATTGAACATGCCGGTTATTATGATCAGCCTGTCACAATCTCTCTCCCCAAACTGCTCGAACCGCTCCCGGACAAGCTTCTTGAGAATCCAATGAATCTTCTTGTGAGTTCTGAACACTTCTTTCGAAGGAAATCTACTAATCTTTACACAGTACTTTGTATGTGCAGTCTCATCGCTCTAGATCCTCTACTGACAACCGTAGCATCATTTCATCAATCATACAGCTGGAGCCTTGGTACCCCACAACTGTTCTTCTAACCCTTTCAAACTTATTCTTCCTCAGATGGCTGTTCGAGACGACAATCTTCTCAATCTTCTTCTTGCTTACTCTGCATCTCATAGAGCGAGACTACTTCGCCAGCCTGAACCGGCAACTCGCATCGCCTTATGGGTCACAGGTATATTCTCCAATCTTCGAGATGCTCTCGATGATCCAAGCGAGATCATTTCCAATGTGAATCTCGCTACTGCTATCATGCTTGCGTCACTCGAAATTATCTCACCAAAAGCTTTTGGAGTTGCAATTCCTTGGCAGCAACATCTGGGAACTGCTCGACAGATGATTACTGCTCGAGGTGGGCCTCTCCGGATGAAAACTGCTTCTCGTGGGGATAAAGTTGCCTCGTTTCTGTGGAGCTGGTTCTCATATCTTGATCTCATTGGGAGTCTGAGTGGCAGCAAGTCCACTGCGGTCTGGGTTCTAGACGATGACTTTGAGGATGAAAATGACTATGCCATAGATTGCATCTTGGGGTTTACGAGCAAATGTAATCGTCTGCTGGCCAAAATCGCGGAGCTCGCCAGAGTCTGTGACATTGAACGAGCAAACAAGGATGAAGGTGATGCGGCAGAATGGAAGCCTTCACAAGATACGTCTGCGCGTGCTGAAAATCTGGTTGTTGATCTGATTGGGTCACTCTCTCGACCTGCACGACCTTGCACCCATCTTCAGTCCTCGGGAGAAGCCGCTTATCATTGGGACAGCCTTGAAATGTCTGCAACAAATGAAGCGTTCCACTACGCTGGACTCGTCCACCTCCATCGAAGAATACTTGGAAAGAACTCCCATCACTCAGATGTGCAGAGTGCGGTTAGCGAAATCTTCGGCGCTCTTTACAAGGTTCGAAAAGGAAGCAGTGCTGAAGCTTGCTTGTTGTTTCCAATGTTCACTGCAGGGTGCGACTGCTACGAGGAGAAGCAACGTGCGCTTATTCTGGAGAGAATCAAGTCAATTGAGAGGACAGGTATGACGCAGATCCACCAAGCTAGGAAATTGATGGAGAGGGCCTGGGAAACTGGTAAGCCTTGGGAGACCTTAGCTGCTGGTGAATTTTTTGGATGATCAACTGCTACGTGCATACAGAACGCTTTTCTCCAGGATGCAGTGATATGATCACAATCACTTTGTCCTGAGCATGACATTAAAAGGCTCGGCTGTTCGTTGACTTGTTGCCCTGAGATTGATCGGGCAAAAGAAAGGGGCATGGATTTTTTGTGTTCCTGGAGTCGGGGGGCTACTGGCCATTGTTTGTTGTTGTCATCGGTTATATTACCCTCGGTTAGATCCGGTGGACTTTCAAACAATCGCCAGTGGTGCACAGCCTCTGACGTACCACGGGAGTGGGGACTTTTCTGAAGGAGATAAGCGTGATAGTAAGCATGGCATGAAGTTGCCATGACTTTGCTCCGGAGCCAGCGTGTCGAACTCGGTCGACAAAGTCCCTTTTGGAAATTTCCCTTGGGTCTCTTCCATAAAAACACTCTTGTGTGAAGTTCGGTGAGACGCTTTGATGGGGCGACGCTCTGATAGCAGATTGTCAGGACATCATGCACATGTCAAAACAATCCTCAAGTTGTTGTCGTTGTAGATGGCCGTATCGAGGGGTCTCCGATGTGACGGGTGTACGTACTCCATTTTTGCCCTCTTACGCCAGCAAATTCAAAAGCTAATACTTCTCTAAAATAGTTGGATGGTCACGTCTTGCTTTAAGACCCACCCGATCAACCACTTGCCTTCCAGGTATGTATCAACCACACCAAATTACTCTGTCAATCACCCAACTGACTGCTACCAGTCCAGCAGTCCGTAAACGAAGGGGCCTCTAGGTGCTTCTAGAATCTGGAAGTCGCAAGCCTAGCCTTCGCCCCTCGAGAATCTTGCGGTGGGCCGACAAGATTCTCAAATATAGCCATTACAAACGCGGAGATTTATTTCTTCTATATTGTGATCGCAAAATATGTAGCCGTCAGAAACGCGGAGAAGACGTCTTCGGTATTGTGGCCGGCACGGATATATGTTTTACAAAAAAACAACAATGTCGGGGTCGCGCGCTGCTCATTTACAGGAAGTGAGTGCGCTTACATGCTGTCATTTTCAAGGTATGTTCCGTTATCTCCCCTCCCGCCTCTTTGGCGAGATTTGGAATCTAAGAACAACCAGCACGAATTCCCAAACGAGGTCGAGTTCGCAGCAGACAGACCCAAATATGTTTCCTGCATCTTAGCCGAGTCTCACTATCTCATTATCAGACACAAAGATATCGAGTCCAAGCAGAACCAAGAGTTTGAGGCCAGATCTAGCTTCAGCTTTTCTGTATTCATATGAAAGACGGCTCCCCTTGGCAAGGAGGAGTGCAGGGTCCTTTTAACGCATCGACGTTTGCGTATTGTCATGTATGCAGATGTAATTACTATTGTCTGTAGATAGCTGAGAATCAAATGACAAGGCCATGCTCCTCAATGATGCCCCTTCTCTAAAAGAATTTAGTTAGTGGTCTATTGGAAGTTTGTAGGTCCGCCAAATCCGTCAGGGACTTGGCTGCCTAGGAATTCTGAAGTCAACCTCGGTCTTAATTCTCAGCAGATGGAGGGTATGGCAGACAAATCGCGAAAGACGATTCTTTGGAGATTTATCACAATCGAGGATTTAAGTCGATCAGATTTCTCTCTATCTAACGCACGGTCATTCATATTTTGGCTACACAATTTGAACACGCTTTGGAATGGGGAAAAATAAATTTGCTTGGGCGAACGCTACTCAGTGAAGTGGATAGAAATCAAGTTTCCGTGAAACAGTAGTAAACGTTCATCTTCTGCCACTTATCCATTTCCCAAGATCCCGAAGATCATCGATATGCTCGCTTCCAGTTGAATTTGAAACCATGATAATCTTTCTCCAAGACTTTGGTGTGCGACTCGACATGCTCTGCTCGATCATTATTGTTGAAGCGAGTTGCCTTGGAGTCTCTGATGTGTGGCTGCTTGATATGCTCTAATCGAAGATTCTGGTTGGAGAATTGTCTTTCGCAAGACGACCATGGGCAAGAAAAGAACTCGTTGGGCTATCAAAGACTTAAAATATGTCACGGAATTGGAAAATAAAGAGGAAAACAGCCAATCCAAACTCACCTGGACGGAAAATCTACCATATGATTCTGGAAATCTGTGGACTTCCATCAAGTGGCGTTTAGAACTGTCTTTGCTGACAAGGCGCGCTTTACACATTCGACACGCTTAGTTTTGCAACTGAATCAGGCACCCAGTCAATGCAAGTTTGGTCAATGAGGGGACAAGATCTACCTCTTCAAGTGATTCAATGTAGTCTTTGATTCTCATCGACATGGACTACAATTTGCAAATCATTAGTATGGCCGAAGTCGCAATGAAGGCGAATGAAGGACTGGCAAGTCATACGCCATCTGCTAGTTGATATTTGGAGCGGGGTGCTGCTAGCCTCTTTGCTGGCTTAGCAACTATAGCTGGTCCAGTATCTGTGTTTGGCGACCTTGCTTGTTCGAGGAGGGATGCTTCTCCTGCATTGTCTTGCCGAGTACGTTGAGTACTAGCCGGGTCCGAGTTCGTGCTTCTTAGACTTGGTTGGCTTTTCGTACGACCAGCATCATTCTTCCAGCCATTGTTTGATCGTTGGGCTCGTGTAGCTTTGAAAGACAGTTTTTGCTCCCGCAGCTTTTGACGAAATGCTTTGAAGTCAGGTACATGGAACAGCTTCAGAGTGTCAGCGAAGATAAGGGGTAAGAGTCTCGTAATGTGTGTATGAACTTTACCTCGTCTTGCTCTGCAGCAAATGCAATAGAATTGTCTCTCCATGCCATCTTGACAATTGTTCTTGACAGTTGTGTTTAATAGTTGTGCTTGACAGTTGTGATGACGAGGATAGTATGTAGGAAAGAAGATATTGAGCTTTGTTAACAGAATTTTTTCATCAACGAGTGACTTAAGGGTAAAGATGGATGGTGGATGTGGAATGTGGAGTTGATAAATATTATCGAAAAAATTGGATAGATGCTCATGCTGGGAAGTAATATTACCGAGAAGTCATCTGGAGTCTAGTCAAGTTGTACCTGCATTGACAATTAACTGTCGCGTCGTCCGGCATTTGGCAGAACCCAACGCCGGGTGAGGTCTTCCCCCTTAGGCACCTTCCTAACGATCAGGATGCGTGACTTTCACATGAGTTATCTACCTTAGTAACAGCGGAATACTCCCAATGGTAGGTGGAGTACTTTGAAGGTTCTCCTTGGAAGGATATATATTGTGGGAAATCTGTAAGAAGAGCGAGTGGTACAAGATGAACAAGAGACAAATCGTCCTCTACAGCTTCGCTTTTTCTCCCTTCATATTTGCCTCCAAAGCCTGCGCCTTAAGCACCCTTCTCAAAATCTTCCCACTGATACTCTTTGGGATTTCATCCACAAATTTCACACCTCCTCTTAGCCTCTTATGATTAGCCACCTTTTGCGCCAACCAATTTTGAATTTCTCTTTCTTTGTCCTTGCTAGCTTGTACTCCTTGCTTCGGAACCACATAAGCTCTTGGGACTTCGGTTGCTTGTTCTTTGTCGTCGATTCCGATGACAGCAACATCGTCAATATCAGGGTGACCAATGAGATATCCTTCTAGTTCAGCGGGAGGAACTTGGAAGCCCTTGTATTTGATAAGTTCCTTTACGCGATCTGTGATGAAGAAATTTCCTTCGTCATCTTGATGTCCTAGATTGTGATTCGAGGTCAGCTTTCCGATACTACAAAATTATATCGCCTGTACACTCCAACAAACACTCCAAAGCAATAAAAGTGGACTGAAAAACCTACCGACATCACCAGTCTTAAAATAACCATCTTCAGTCAGAGCATTCTTAGTCCCCACCTCATTGTTAAGATAACCAAGGAAAACGTTAGGCCCCGCAATCCATAATTCTCCCGTCTTGCCGGCTGCAACCTCGGTTCCATCTTCGGACATATACTTCGCCGTTTGATTTGGTAGCAGCAGTCCCACGGATCCAATGGTCTTATTCCAATCTCCCCATGGCTGGGTATGAGTCGTTGGTGACGTTTCAGACAAACCATAGCCTTGCTTGACGGGAACTTTGAGACGTTTGTATACTGAATCAACAAGATCTTTTGTTAAGGGCGCAGCGCCGGAATTCATCTAGTCGGAAATTAGTAGATTTTCAAGATGCCAGGTTCCCCAGAGCCTATCTACTCGCAGAAAGTCGGGAAAGGTTGAAAAGGATGTAAGAAGATGAACCTACCATTCGGAGGGACGAGAGGTCATAATTCGAGACAACAGGATGCTTAGCGAGTAGCAATATAACCGGAGGAACGGCATATGCAAAAGTGATCTCTGGGAAATGAAAATTCAGCAGCACTCTTTATAAAAAAAAATACGAGAGAAAAGACTATTCCGGAAGCTTCTCACTGTGATCCTGCACAATCTGGCAGTACTTTTCAAGATCGAATTTTTTCATTACAAAAAGCTCTAAACCCTTGTAAAGTGATGAATGAAGCAGGCAGGTAAGTCCCTGTAGCAAAGGTTAGCCTAGAAAGATGTGAGCCAACCCGGACGATAAGCTTACATAGATGTGGAAGAAAGGCAAAAAGCCAAGGAGCCTGTCTCCTTCACCATTCGCTCCACCATTCCAGGTCAGCTGTGCCTCTCCAGCACCTAGCATCAAGATGTTTGAAACGATATTTCGATGACTAGTCATGTAAGCATTCTGATCAAGCCAATCGACGGGAAGTCTTACGAGAGTATAACACCCTTTGGAGTCCCAGTGGTTCCGGAACTGTACGGGTAAAATGCAGGATGTTTCCAAGGATCAATCTTTGCCTTGCGAAATCTGGAAGTTCCAGAGATATTTCTCAAGGACGTAAAGTGCTTGAACTTGTTCGACGAGTCCCGCTCATCTCCAATGAGGATTATTCTATCATCCTCAATTCCAGCTAATTTGCAAGCTTTCTGAGCCACTTCCAAGAGTGCCTTTTGTGTAACCAATCCCTTCGCACCAGAATCCTTGAGTTGGAATGCCAATTCCTCGACCGTGTAGCCTGGGTTCGCTGGTGAAATGATTCCTCCGGTCCTGGGTATGGTTAGAGCAATTCTCATTGGTATTGACACAGAGTATCCAAGCTCACCATAGCGTCCCCCATGTCACAATCGGTGTATCAATCGAATTCGGCGTATAGAGTGCCAGCACATCTCCCTTCTTCCACTCCCAAACGGCCTTCAATCCCTTCGCAAAATCAAGCGACCCGTTGCGAACCTGGCTATAGGTGTAGGAGCGTTTCGTCTCAGCATCGACAAATATCACTAAAGCTCGTCAGCCAATCTGTGCAAATACATGGCGAGGGCTGGACTAATATACCTTTATCATCCGGGTATTCACGATTCTTATTCTCGAACAGGAAAGTAAAGATATCGACATTGGGGATGTCGATATCTACGTAGGTAGATTTGGTAGGCATTGCGTGAGATTCAAACCAACCTTCATTCAGTAGATGTTAGCATTGGCTACAACCGCCTCAATTGTTGAGCTGCTTGAGAAGGAGAGGGAGCTTACAATGAGCAGGAACACGTAGATGTCGAAGTCAGGAACCCAAATGATATACAGGGGGAGAACGTATGCGACGAGCGAGCAGAGAACTATTCCCGAGAGAACGTTGAAAGTCTGGCTCATGTTGGAAGGCGCCAATCGTCAGCAGGTTGATGTGTATAGTTATGGTTAGTGCTCAATTGGGGCGATCAATTGCCGTCCAAGATGGGGTATTTTCTGGGGATTGAAACCGAGGCCGAGGTCTGGAGCATTGTTGATCCGAGCCGACTCTAATCTCTATATTTGTTTAGAGCTGTGCAGCAATGCATGAAAGAAATGAAAATATAAACATTTATTTACTCAAACTGATGCCGACTGAATGTTTACTTTGGCATCTCGGCTAAGAAGCGAGTTTAGAGAGATCCGGACTTGCAAGGCGTATTTTTGCGGGGGTGGTCCTCATTCATCGAAGTCATTTGTTCCGCCAAGAAAGGAGCCGCAACATCATCAGAGCCTCTTTCTTTCTGATAAGAATAATCCAGTCCCTTGATATCCAACAACTCCACAACACAATCATGGCAACTTTTAGATTACCAGTGCTACGGCACACCGTGTCTGGTGCAGCTCCCTCTTTGCGATTAACACAACGACGATGGGCGCAGGTGCACGACCTCCAATTCCTAGCTCGCCATCAGTCAAATAGAGTAACAGACAAATACAAGGAGAAGCTCGACAAAAAGGCAAAAGAGTTCGCAAACCCCCATATTAACATCTCAACTGAGCTACCACTAAAATTTAATTTTCCAGAGAAGGTCTTCGTGATGCCACCGAGTTAAAAGAAGCCTATAAAGATAAAATCGATCTCCTGCGAAGGAAAGCTTCAATCCCCATCCCCACGGCCGCACCACCCACACCACCCCCCTCACCTCTATCCGACGCAGCAGCACCAGCAGCATCTCCATTTCCAACACCCCCACCGCCCCCTCAAATCCCCACCGAAAAATCAAACGCCGGCCTGAAAACCCTCTCCTCCTACCTCGACGTCGACAAAGCGCGCACCCTCCCCGCCAAAGAACTCGAAGCCATCTGGCGCCTCCGCCACGTCAACGATGCGCAATCCCTATGCGCCATCGTCCCCTTAGACGTCTATAAGACTCTTGAAGCCACGGCGAAGAAACATCCTCATTTCATATTACCGCTGCCAAAAGAGGAACATGGCGCCGAGATACATTTCTTGCAGTGGACTTTCCCGGCAGAGAATACAGTGACGGTGCTGTTTACGCATTTGGCGGAGTTTAAGTTAAGGGGTGAGTTTAGCACGCCTCATACCACCATTACGCACCATCTGGAATTGGCGAAAGAGAATGGATTGGTCTTGTTGCAGGGTCAGGTTATGGAGGGGAGAGGGGTCAGTGTAGATGAGGCGAAGTGGTTGTTGATGTGCCTGCAGAAGTTTTATGGCGTGCAGGGGGAGAAGGTGGAGAGGAAGAGGTTGTTGGAGATGTTTAAGAATGGAGATGCGAATTTCAAGGTAGAGGATTTGTTGGAGGAGGCTGAGAAGGCTGTATAGATATTGTATGAACACTGGGTGCAGTTGGCCCATGCCATGATTGTATAACGTAGTCCGATAGAAATTTTGGGAAGAACTTAGACGTGTCTCTGAGGGGAGTTAACAACAAGCACAACACCCATCACAATGACAATTGAGAAAAAGATTATTTAATATCTTCATTTCTTGACTTCAGCGAGTAATATATCATTATGTTACAATTTTTTAAGTCCAGTAATATCCGGTCATCTCAATGCATACCCGAACCAGTTGTGAACAGAAGTCGCAAATGATTCAACCCATGTAGCGCCGGGAAAGCAGGGCTTCACACTTGGAGAAGATGGCACTCTGCAGCGACTGGAGTCTCGTCAAACAGTCCAGTAGCCACATCTTGAGCGTATGGTGCCCAACCTTCAGGGTGAATGTGGAAGCTGCATGGCCAATAACCATCACCAGAGCCCTCAAGAGCAACGCCAGCAGCAGTAACACCCTCAAGACGTGGCTCAAAGACGCCATTACGCTTGCGTGGATCCTTGCGGGGGTAGCCTTGGGGCAAGCGGGTGAGGTCCTTAAGAAAGTCTGTCATGAAGTCACCACTGCTCTTGAGAAGGTGCTGGAATTGACCCTTGTCGAGGTTGACATGGCCCATGATGAAGGAGTAGGTGATGCTCTGGCAGCAGAACTTGCGCAACATGCTTCCTGGTATAGTTCTAGGATAGACATTTTGGATGAGGCCGAGCCTAGAATTGAATTGTCAGATTTTATGAGGCGCGAAAGGTAAGGTTCTGGTGACTTACTCAGGGAAGCGATCGAAGAGGCGGAAGGCGTCTTGGATGGTATCCATGGTTTTGTTGAGGAGGTCCGGCTTCAATTGATATGACTCAGCGAAGGTGTAGAATTGGGAGAGCTGCTTGACTCGCTTGGCCATAACGTCCTTGGGCATGGTATGGGTGATACCAGGAACTTGGCGAGAGTAGAGGATATCAACGAAGAAACCAAAGACCTCGGGTTGAACATTGACAAGTGCATACGCACGGGTTTGGTCAGGGTTCGAGGTAAAGATGCTGTGTTTGGAAGATTAGTGATGATGTAAACAGACAAGAAGAAGTCATCTCACCGGGCAAACTCCTTCGAGGCATCACACAAGAGGTTGTTATGCACTGTGAAAATCTTGCCTTCCGCACCAACAGAGATGGCGACAATTATAGATCCCATGATACTTGAAGTATCGTTAGCAAGGATTACGTCGGATATTCGAGCAAAGGGCGAAGCTGGTCGAGGTATTAGACTTACTCGCTCATGAGAACACCATCTCGACCCTCAGTCTTGACCGCAACTAAAGCGTTCTCTGAACTCTTAGTTTCGATAGCCATATCGTCCGTTGATTTGTATGTCTAGATAACGGGTCACGCTGTGTGAAGCACTGAGTTAGCAAGATCGAGTTGTGCGGGGAGCGCGAAAAAGATGCGTTGACCGAAGGAGGGATGGGACACAGTTGAGTGCCGTGACGGGAAGTGAACACTTACAGTAATCGTAGTAGGATTCGCGAGCCAAAGAATCCTATCCAAGGCAGAACTACTCGAAGATTGGAAGCAGTAGCTCGTGGCTCTGAAAGTTGGCGAGTGTGCTGGACGAAAGTCGAAACTGAGTGTGAGGTAAAAGCACAGGGCCTCGGCTAGTCAAAAACTGGCGCTAGCAAAGCGAAGTCCGTCCGAGTAGTAATGATGACAACCGTAAAAGGACTAGTTGAGATGAATAGTAAATTCTCTGCACTTGCAGCCTCATTTCATGTACTTCTCCCCAAAAGAGAAGGAACCACCGCTTAGATAGGGAAGGTTGGTCACTTGGCGAAGCTCACACTACTTACCTATTGTCTTGCAGAAGACTTTGTGCGCGAAGGCCGGAGGGAGGAATACAATTAGAGAGAAAGGAGAGAAATGACGTGTAGCATAAAAGAGCGGCTGCTTCTGTAATATCTTCACCACAGAGCTGTCCAAATTCTGGACACTTGAAAAATGGTCTTTCTCCCGTGGCATCAACGACTTGTCGAGTGACAGGCGCAAAAGTACGAAGAAACCAATCGAAAATGTTGAGAGACATGATAAAGGCGGGGACATACATCACAAACATACAATGCAAGGCACTCAATCAGCTTCATGGACGCATCTGCAACTATGCAAAAGACGTCTTGCATCGCATCAATAAATGAATTCATCATGTTCCAAAGTTACCAAAGACTGTCCCAGTGGGGCTTCTGTTAAAGATCTTTGTATTGCTAGCCTATGTCGTACCTTCAAGCATTGCCACTAAATGGCGCCTGGATAGGAGTTCTGTATTACATCCGCTGATTATATAGCATGTCCTCCAAAAAGTATCTGCTCCAACCTTGGTGATCGCGCTCTTGATGGAGTATACGGTGCACTACGGTGCACTTCTTGGGAATGCCTTACATATCTATGAGAATATGTTTCGAAATGCGAGTGGCTATCCATGGATTTCTTGGAATCCTTGTAAAATCGTCCATTGGTCGTTCATAGATAAGGTTCTGATTGGGTATCATCATACTTCATTGTCAAACGTCTTCTGGATTGGTTTTGCAGCCTAGAAACTTTTAGTATACTGTTAATCCTGACAATCAAGAAACACACATCAATGAACTTCTCCAAATCTTTGTCCAGATCTGCAAGCTTGTCTTTCCGCTTCTTATTCTCCGCTGTCAAGCCCAGCTTTTTCTTCAAAAGAAGTTGCCTCTGCTCCTCCAAGGCCAAACGCTCCGCATGTTCATGGTCAATGCGCGCAATAGTCAAAGTAATTTCATCAGCATCAACATAATCTGGATGTAGAGCAAGAAATTCCTCCACTGGAATTAGAGGTAATTGCTGGTACTTGTGGCTGGTTTGACGTTAGCTTCATGTTCATATACAAGTCAAGTGCATCCTTACTCATAATCATCGCATGCCTGGATCTCTCCTTGCAGATGTCGTTCCTCGTAGTAGAGATTCTGTAACTGCAAATGCAACCTATCAACCTCTTGGCGCGCCTCTGCTGTCTGCACCTTGGTTTCTCTTGCTCCAACGTGGGCGTCTCGATGCAAACCACGAAGTTGTGCAAGATACGTGAGGAGAAGCTTTTGTTGTTTGGAGACCTGGAGCTGGATTTGGGCAACTGATTGCCCGGTTGTGGGAGCCTGTGAGAAGGCGAGATCGAGGAGTGCTATGGCTTGCTCGCGGGTATTGGCTGAGGCCTCGAGAGCCAACTTGAGCGCGTTATCCGTGACAATGTCGTCTACAGTCATTTTGTTGGCGTCGGTGATTGGCCCAGGGATTGTAAGAAAACAAAGGAGTTGTCCGTAGTGAGATCTTCAAGTGATGTAGACCGCCAAGACACGTAGTACCTGATTAACCTGAAGAGGATTAGACTCTAGACTTGTCTTGGCAACCCCGCGATTCTTCCTGCATTTTCAAGACTTGAAAATCTTCACCCCACCAGGTGCAAAAAACCACTTTCACGAAACCACAAAACACCCCAGATTCCCCAAATACATTCGCTATGACCACCAAAATGCACGATCCACCTGTTACTAAGCTCTCTGTCCTCATTTCGGGAGAAGGTTCAAATTTGCAAGCCCTCATCGATGCAACTTCTAGTACGCTGCCCTATGTTAAAATCATCCGGGTGATTTCGAACAAGTCTGGAGCAAATGGACTCAACCGAGCTAAAAAGGCATCCATTCCCACCGCATATCACAACTTGGTCTCAGGGAAATATCTCGCCGCTGGAGAGAAGGATCCTGCTGTTAGGAAGGCAGGTCGCGAGAAATACGACGCGGATCTCGCCAAGCTCATATTGGCAGATGAGCCCGACCTGGTCGTTTGCGCTGGATGGATGCACATCCTGTCTCCAGAATTCCTTGACCCTCTGGCTGAGAAGAACTT